>VVHJ01057238.1:38554-50467 GCA_015107715.1 Tylochromis polylepis | reverse complement strand
ACCAGAGAACACACACACACACACACACACACACACACACACACACACACACACACACACACACACACACACACACACACACACACACACACAGCACTTTCTGGTACATTACCAAATCTGAAGCTTAATTTCCTTTCCAACCAGCCTGACTTTTAATGTTTCATTTTGCTGCTACGTACCCAGGCTGCAGCATATTCTATTTGGTGGATGCTTACAGAAAACACTTTAAAATATTAAAGTGTACATATTTCTTCTGTTGGAAATCCTATTTAAGATTATTAACTTGATAGTATTATTAGTCACTGATATTGAGCTATAGTACATAATAGCACATAGTTTACCCCATACAGAGAAGCGTAATCAGGAACAAAGGCAGTGCATTGAAACTTGTACATTCCTGAAAAATTCATGGATTCTTTCACATGCTGCTTTAACTAAGAGTCCATACAAGTCAGCTCCATCCATTCATCCATCCATCTAAAGTCTATTTCAGCCAAAACAGAGCGAGAGTGGAGGTCAACTTTATCTACTTTGGCTACATTCACTCAGGGCTTTTCAGTCTGAACAACATGCATATAACCATTGTATTTCTGCCACACTTACAAATGGTGAAGGGAAGAAAGTTAAATCACGTACTTGATCATCTTAAATAACTAAAACTTAAGAATACAAAGAAATGATGAGTCCTCATGATTTGTATATTCAGCTTTTTGTTTTCTTCTATACAGCACAGGTAAAACCACTTACACAAACATACATACGTATCTCTTCTGTCCTCTAGATGTATTTTAGGAAATGAGACATTCTGTAAGATGATAACGGATATATTTTTTGGGTCTCAAGATTCAGAAAAGAGAGAAGGCACACAACTGAGAAATGAGAAAAGCCCAACCCTTGACATCAGATAAATGGATAAGCAAACTGGCTGGAAATCAACGTGCCTTTACCTTTAGTAGTTCTCTATAACCTGAGATTATTTGTTATTTGGTTCCTCCTGTGGCAGTTGTGCTCATGAGTAAAATTTATCATAAATCCCTCAACTCAACAGATAAAGACTTTAAGAACGTCACTGACAGACGTTAACTGGTCATTTGAAGTCAACTTCCTGTTAGTATCTGTTACAGTACTGTTCAGTGAAAAAGACAAACCTTCTGTACCAAGAGTGTTACTTAGATTGCAAAAATATCTTCCCTCTGATGTCAGATATTAAATTTGGGATGGAGGGAGAGGAAACTATAAATAACTCGTATAATATATCTTGTTATGTTATGGCAACAAGTGGACCCAGATAAAGAAAAAAAGATCGTTTTAAAATAAAAATACAATTTGAGCCTAAGCCTCTGGAGGTGAATGAACAGCAGCAGGAGAGTGCAGGCTACGCAGGTCAAACAGCAGGGAGTAAAGGAGTACTGGGAGTGGGGCCTAGAAGGCAGTGAGTAGTGGGCAAGCAGGTAGGTGCTTGGTCATCAAGCATGATGACCTCCATTGACATGATGAAAGTGTCACTGGTGGTCATTAGATGGGTGATGAGCAAGCTGGTGACACTGGAGAGTCTGAGAACAAGGTGAACAATGGCAAATATAGTGTAGACACACAGAACCCATCAGACTATAAAGTTGGTCTCTATTAGAAACTATGGTTGTTATCATGCTTGTTGTCAACACAAGCATGTAAACAAGTGTGTAAAATGAAATTAATTTCAATAGGGTTAGATCATTAGAAGGAATAGAACATGATTTATTGATGTACAGAATTCAATTTGAAGTATTTGGCGATTAGACCCTGGTGGCCCAACACAGCAGAATGGAATCCCCGCAGTGATAGGCATTAGGGCAGGACCCCCCGGAGTCTAGACACTGGTGGTGGAGATGAAGATGTTGCACAGTGACGACTGCAAGGAAGAATGAAAGATGTGGAGTGAGATTTAAAGTATGCGGAGTGAAGGCTGATTGGCCTGAAGAAGGCCAACAGATAGCTGATTGGACAAGATGCGTGATGTCACAATCAGCTTGACAGCGTGGGAAAGTGGAAGCGATGTAAAGCTTAGATTAGTTGCCAACACCCGGGAAGTAGACAGATAAGTGACTACAGATCTTCCTTATTGAACTTACACATAAGCTTCATTTGTTTTTCACTTCAACAGGTCCAGTGATGGTGGAAAATGGTTTGACTTCCACTGACAGGGTATAAAAAGACCAAGAAAGGAACCTGTCCTGTGCAAATAAAGACTTCCTATGAAATCCGCTTGAAGTTGTGGGAAGCCTTTCTTTAAACTCTCCATGGAAAGTAAAATGAAAGTGTCGAAGTGTGTACCATGTGTGCAGTGTAGCAATGCCTAAGCACAAATAATAGAAATAGAATAATAGAAAATGAATGGGGGAAAAACTGTCTAATTTCTCATCTGTATAAAAATGCAGTGGTGAACCTTCCCAGGAGTGGTCAGCCCACCAAAATTACCCCAAAAGCACAGAGATGACTCATCCAAAAGACCCCATAAAAACATCCAAAGAACTGCAGGCTTCACTTGCCTCAGTTAAGATCAGTGTTCAAGACTCCACCATAAGAGAGAAACTGGGTAAAAATGACTTGCATGGCAGAGTTCTGAGACGAAAACCACTGCTGAGCAAAAGGAACATAAAGGCTTGTCTCAGTTTTGCCAGAAAACATCTTGATGATCTCCAAGACTTTTGGGTAAATACTCTGTGGACTGACGAGACAAAAGCTGCACTTTTTGGAACCTGTGTGTCCCATTACATCTGGTGTAAAAGTAACACAGGAACATCATACCAACAGTAAAATATGGTTGTAGTAGTGTGATGGTCTGGGGCTGTTTTGCTGCCTCAAGAAGTGGAAGACTTGCTGTGGTCAATAGAACCATGAATTCTGCTGTCTACCAAAACATCCTGGAGGAGAATGCCCAGCCATCTATTTGTGACCCCAAAGTGAAGCGACTGAAGGGTTCTGCAGCAGGACAATGATCCGAAACACACCAGCAAGTCCACCTCTCAACGGCTTAAGAAAAACAAAATGAAGACTTTGGAGTGGCCTACTCCTGACCTGAATCTGATTGAGATGCTGTGGTATGACCTTAAAAAGCAGTTCATGCTTAAAAGCCCTCCAATGTGGCTGAATTTCAACAATTCTGCAAAGATGAGTGGGCCAAAATTCCTCCACAGCGCTGTAAAAGACTCATTGCCAGTTGATGCTGCTAAGGGTGGCCCAACCAGTTATTAGGTTTATGGGGCAATCACTTTTTCACTCAGAGCCATGTAGGCTTGAATTTTGTGTTATCTTTGTCTAATATTTAAATTTGTTTGATGATCTGAAACATTTAAGTGTGACAAACATACAAAAGAAGGAAATCAGGAAGAGGTCGAATAGTTTTTCACACCACTGTATGAGACCTACTATTTCCAATCTTTGAAGTGGCTCACAGGAATGAGGCCCAGGGAAAAGTAGGCATGGGATTTAAAGCAGCTTTACATCCTCCTTTGAGTAGCTGCTTCACAATTACCAGATGCGTAAGACTGGTGCAAACTGCAATAATTTATTTCCTTAAGTGTGGATGAAGTTAAAAAAAAAAAAAAAGACGTACAGTAAAAGTCTTAAGCCACAACTAATTATTTATGTCTTGCTAGGAAAATGTGAAATAGGTGCAGAAATTTATTTTTAAAACTTGCAAACATACATGAAAAGCTGAGTTTGTACACCTCTAATGAATGGAAAATGGACTGGTTCTTACAGTGGTTTTCTACTCTACCTCTGCACTCAAAGTACTTTATACAACTTGCCTCATTCCCCCATTAATACAAGCACTTTTTTCAGTGCTTTTTCTACTGAAGTGCTTTCTATTTAACATTCGCACATATTCGTACTCCAATGGATGCATCGGAGAGCAACTTGTCCAAGGATATGTAGCATGCAGAGTGGAGCAGCAGGGAACGAACCACCAGCCTTCTAGATCACCTGCTCTCAACACACACTGCTTCAGTAATGTTGATGTCAGAGCTCTGGGGAGGCCAATCCATGACTTATAGCATTATATTGTGTGTTTTTTTTTCTATCCAGGTATGCTTTTACTGCATTGGCTGAAAAAAATAAACTGCGAGTCAAATGGTTTCCAGATAGTACTGCATGGTGGATCAGAGTCTTTTGGTACTTTTTTTGCATTCATAATTCCATCACTTTTGTCAAAATCCCCAACATTGCTGTCTGAAATGGAGTTCCAAACCATGCAGATGATTTGTCCAAAGAAATGTCAGTTTTGCATTCACACTTTATAAGACCAGTTGTCATTGTATTTCAGTCTAGTTCTTGTTTAATTTGGCATATCTCAGCCTTTTTTCCATCTGACTCCCTTCCTCGAGAATGGTTTCTTGACAGCCACCCTTCCAATTTCTGATATGGCTACTGTAGCAGGTAAAAAGCACATAGAGCAGCTAAAGGGTCAGATGCCCTTCATCTGTGTCAGGTCTTTGCTGGAATTTTATACCCCATTTCTCAAGGACATGACTTTCAGATAATGTTCATCTGGTGTCGGTAGTTTTTTCAGATCTGACATTTGTCAAATTTTCTAAGGATGCACAGCACACCATGCAAGTTTTTGGCCAACAGCTCTTTGGGAATCACCATGATGGTGCAAAATACTGTTTTATGCCTGTGACACTGTGCTAGCAATAAAGTACCCTGAGATTTGAAGTTGCCTGTTATGTGTCGATGCAACACTGGTTCATTCCTTATGTTAGGTGTCTTTTTAATGCTTGAATAGATCGGGTCAGAGTTAAGTGGTTAAAAAAAAAAAAAAAATGTATGACCTTCAGTAAGCCCAGAGAACTTTTGCCTGAGACCATTTACAATTACAGTTACAAGAAGATCTGGACTATTGAATGCTAAATGAGACTTTTGCACAGTACTGTCGTTTAAAATCTAACCTATAGCACCTTAAAATGTTCACAGGTACTTCTGCAGTAGTTTAGCAAGTGCTTAGTCTCTTTAAATATTCAGCTGTTTAATTTGTGTTCTTTCGTTCATTTAAGCTGGCACAACAAAGCTCCACCAAGAACTTGTTAATATCTTACTTTCTTTTTTATGATAACACTCTCCACTGGTTTTGAAAATAATGATTAAAAACTCATTAATCACTCTTATGCAAAGCTAGCAAAGTGAGGTGTCTATTAACCAATTAACCCTTGTTGACACATAATAAATACTAAGCCCATTCCCATGCGCACGTCTCCACAGCCATTGGAAAACAAAATGCAGAGCATTTAAGACACTGTGAGTATTTCAGTATCTTGAACTTACTGCTGGGCAAAGTTATTAGACAGGACATTTATACACCACTTATAGACTAGTGCCTCAAGCCAGAGGAAATGAACGGGGTAGACTGGGCCACGGGGATCTGTCTGGAATCATTCTGTGTGGTTTCTTTCTCACCTACAGGGGATTGTAACAATGATATCTATAAAACAAAGCCATTACTGTACTATAAGAAAAATGTGCCAGAAGAAGTTCCAGAGTTGCTCTTATGCCAAGAAGTGCGGCAGTTATTGCAGCCAAGCCAGTCATGAATTAGGTTGCACCACCTTCTTATAAATCCACTGTGGATTATGTGTGCGAAATCTTTAAGTATATACCAGCTTCAGACAAGTTGATTTATTGAATCAGGGATGAACTATTAAAACTCACAGAAAGTCTTAAGTAATAAGAGGAAGTCACACTAAGCACGCTTTCTCACAGTAAGCAGCGACCTTGTTAAATGTCATTCTTTTCTAAATCTAGATATGAAACACATCTTCAGTATATACACTTAATGCACACGGAGATACATTTGTATTTAAGAGACCGTAATGTGAAAAACAGCAGATGCAACAGGCTCCAGGATCAGCATGTGGCCAGATCCCCGAACTCATGCAAGTGCAGTCCACAAATAATGAATATCAATGTACCATTTAAAGGTGGGCATTATAAGGTGTGCTAAAGAAGTAATTCACTTTCAGTGCATGCATAATAACACGTGGGAATAAAGCAAAGCCAAAACCTGGAATAAATAGCTTTTTCACCATTTAGCAAGAGCGATGGTGGCCGTGCGGGTGGGTGTGGCATAAGCAAATGCAAAGTAACTTTACAACCTGAACTTATAGTTTTATAAGACACTTTTAATCTATACATAAATATGTAAACTTAAGTGACCTTTAATTTAGAGTGATTTACCGTTTAATCACTGCTGGATGCTGTAGGACATAAACGCCTTCCAATGGCCTGGGTGGTATGATCGAGACACGTGAACCTTTGCCAGGACTGAGGATAAGCTAAACATATTTTATTGGTTTGTTAGTATTATGATGACACACCGCTGTAAACATCAACAAATGCTTTGAGGATTTGGGGATAATCGTATCATTATTGTTGATAAAGATGTGTGACATTTTACTGAAGTTCCCTCAAGCCTCGAGAGGCACATGAAGTACACATAAAGTTCTCACTGATCTTTAATCAATTTATCCCGCAATAAGGTGCAGAAATAGGTGGAGGATGGCGCTGCATTAAAATTCACTTTCATTTCACTTCAAAAGAAGCTTTTAATGTCTGACATATTTACCTTTGGAGATGGACCTCTTTGAATGATTCCTTCATTGGGATTTCCTGGCATATAGTCTCTGAAATATGTAGGGGACTACTGAGTAGTTACCACATTGTTAAAAGCGAGCTTTTGTTTGATAATGGTGGAACTCTGTTTTAATTTGATCAAGACGAGGACTGAATAAAACTTTAATGGAATGCTTCGGTAAAAATAAAACCTTCCTTTAAAGTTCAGCATTTTTCATTCTAGGTGCACTGCACTGGGAGCCCAAATAGGGCAAATGGAAAAATATTCAGACACTGCTTCAGTAGATTAGAAAAGCACCACAAAATAATGGCACCTTTATAGAAATTACATAGAGAAAACAACACACTGAAACCTTTTAAAAATTGTACCTGAAAACTGACTAATGAGCTCAGTCCAGTATGTTGCATATCCATATGTTGAAATTAGTAATATGTATTTTTTTTCCTGGGAAAAAGAATATGTCTAACTCTTGTAGTAATTCCACTAACAGATTGCTGTAAAGGCTGCTGACAATTAATTCCAGCCTTACCGTCCACAGGACTTAATCCATGCATCCTGCATAAATCATGCTCTAACCTTGAATGTTGCTCGAGCCAAACATTTCATCTCTATTAAATCTGTAAATTATAATTAACATTGCCGACAAGTCCTGTATTCGTTAATATGGCCATATGCTCATCTCCCTAGGCTTCACAGCAGCTGAATCAGTGGTAGTCTCTTTTAACCAGAAAACACAATATGACAGTATTTGGCAAAGCCTGCGTCCTCATCTTAATGCCACTGTGGGTGCCAGAGATCTCATACTTCTTTTTTTTTGATGAACTGGAACAGAGCCACAGTAGGTGGCAGTGTTGCTCTTCTGCAGTTCTCCTGCGGATTTCTTGGCCTCTGCCGAGGCCCAACATTGATTAATTAGTTTATAAAATGTTGTGTAGACTTTGGTGTATTGGCTCTGGTCCGTTTTGGCTGTCCACCTCTGGTCGCAGACAGATTAACAGATAAATGGATCACCATAGAGTACTCCAATGATGCAGCGGGGATCAATATCTATTGTCCAGTAATGGCTGCAGAAAAGAGACAAGAATCTCTCCCTTTCCCTTTATTTCAAACCCTCCAACCTCAAAACCTCAAGCTATCATACTCTGACACAACAAGCAATGGATCATTTCTAGGACAAAGCATGTTTATTCACTCACATATCTAAAATAATAAGGTTCTGTGTACTGAAATACCCCACAATCAAATGCAGGCTTCTTCGCCGCCTGCATTAATCAAGGAATATACACCTCAGTACATTGTGTCAAAATATTCATACATAAGGTGATGGAAACTCTTTCAAGCTTTGCTAAATTGCCATTGGTTGTTAAGCATATTGTTAATTTCAATGAAAATTAATTTCCTTTCATTTCAATTTCGTAAGGTCAGCTAACTTTGAATAGCTTAGCCAGAGTCCACCATTATCATTAAATGTGTCCTGATTGGGATTGGCCTCGACTGAACAGTTTATATGCTTGAAATGAAACAGGAAATTGCGTGTGCAAACCTTCTGGGAAAATGATAAGGAGAATCCTCTCTTTTTAATGAATCAATTGTGTTTCCAGCAAAAGAAATTAATTACATACCTAAATATCGCTTATTGAAATAGACAAAGAAGTTAAAGACTTGGCAATCAGTCCAGACAGAAAGACACTTCATTTGTCATATAAATGAAATGCTGAATGAAACATCATTAATTAGCAAGAACAATAAGAACAGTTGTCTGAAGGATACAGTGAAGGGTAAAGGCATATGCTTGTGATCAAAGCTTTTGAGCTGAGCAAAACTTTGGTCTTTCAGATCAAACAAGAGCACTTAAATTAACAGCTCCATCAATAATGGATAAAAATTGTACAATTAGGCCCATTCATATGTTCTTGTACAGCTGTCTGAAAGACATGGCCCCACAGATAGGTGCACTGTGCTCATGTGGTTGTAAATGCTAATCAGCCTGTCATATAATTTCTTCATCATTTTACCGGATGTTAGGAGTCACGGCGTATCCTAATCTATTTCTGTATGAAAAGTGTGTCTCTTTCCTCCCCGTCAGAGCAGGGTGATATGAAGATGTTAAGATTCCGTGAGTAACATGGACTGCTGAGTTTATCCTTCCAATGTGAAGAAAAAATATATATATTATGACAGATACTGTGACCGTGTTCTCCCTCTTTGCCAACAACACGCTTAGCATTTTTATACATAAAAAAAATCCCATGCTCCAATGTAACAGCGGGACCGGCCAGTCTGCAGATTGTTCAAATCTAGCTGGACAAGTGAAACACAACTAACAGTAACAGCATAGCGTTGGTACTTGATAGACTTTTACATAGACAGGGTAGATGCTAATGCAACAGTCAGCACCCTAACCAACCAACGAAACCTTCCCAAGAATGAAAAGAAAGCCATGACGTGTTTAACACCACTCGTGTGTGAATCTAGTCATGCCCAGTTCTCTTTGAAATCCTGGAAACCAGTAATTAATTTTTCATTATCCGAATTAGAATCCTAATTTGGAAAAGTGACATCAAAAGAAACTATTTTAATGGGAGGCTAGTAGTAGTAATCCTTAGTGGCCAAGGACAAGAGGCTGTGGTGCTCAAGATATTCCCAGTGGCAGCTTTACGCCAAAATGTGATTTACTGCTTTTTGCTAAATCACATTAGTAAACCTGGTACCTATTAAACCACAGGAACACTCCTGAATGAGTCACACTCATGTTTTTCCTTTTATACTTATTTTTAGAAAGTCGTGCTCTTTTAAAATAGCATCTAGTCTGCATTCTCATGTTTACTATATACCCATAGGTTGTACGGTGCATGTTTGACAAGCAGCTAATTGAGTTTCACACATATTCAATACATAAAATAGAAGCAATTGCATCAGGTCAGGATCGCCTCTGCAGGCTGAATGGAAAGGTCGCTGAGGTTGTGAATCACAGAGGAATCCTGATCAGACCATGTTGCAGCTTTAATTAATTACAGCCCAGAGGGCAACAGATCATACAGAGACCTACAAGTGTACACACTCGCAACACATGCACACAAAGGGAAATTGTATCCTTGGATTATCTTTGGGGGTGTCAAAATGGTGCAGCGGCTAGCACTGTTGCCTCACACCAAGATGGCAGTGGGCAGGTCTGCTGTGGCCTTTCTGTGTGATTTGGGTGGGTTTTCTGCAAGTGCTGTGCATGACCTTTGGACAGAGCCAGGACGGTTTCTTTATTTTTACATATATATAGGAACATTTGTGAAGAGTATAGACTGGATGTCCCGAGGTCAATATGGCACATGCCCCCTTGGGTGGTTGACAATGACCGAGCTAAGACCAACCAGACATAGTGGTCGTGGACAAGCAGAGGAAGATCGCCTTAGTGATAGATGTAGCTATATATGCTACATGATATGATAGCAACATCAGGAAAAAGGAACCCGAAAAGCTTGAGAAGATGTGGAGGGTGAAGGTAATAGTGGTCCCAGTGCTAATTGTTGGTGCAGTGGCTCCCCAAGCTGGGTGAGTGGCTCTAGCAGATCCCAGGACCAACACCTGAGATCTCTGTCCATGCTAGGAACTGCACAGGACCCTCAAGCCTCCAGTGTGTGTGTGTGTGTGTGTGTGTGTATATACACACACACACACACACATCTCAGGTGTTGTTCCTGGGAGACATATACATGAAATTTGTATTTATTTTACCTAAATAATGTTAAAGACAAATAACTGAAGATGGTTTATGCCCTCTTGACAAAATAACAAGAAAAAGCCCCCATTATTCATTTACTCTGTGAAGCACACATATTTTGGCACTGATTAAAACAGCCATCTATACGATACGAAATGACGGGACACAGCACAATTGACCGAAAACAACAACAAACAAAAGCTTTTCGGAAAGGTTGTTGTCTGTTTTAATACCGGATACTGCACTCGTGTTTGCGGCAGCTGTAGAATTAGAGAGGCCAGTGTGTGGGAGCTCTGATTAGCAGTGGAGAGGCCAGCCAGAGGCTTCTAGGGCAGCTCTGTTTGCAAACACTGAGAGAAGCAAGGGCAATCCAAAGCAGGAGATCACAGGGTTGAGTGTGTCTGTGAATGGGTGCGTGCGCATGCATAATGACATCCCTCTAAATTAGACAGTGATGAGTGAAACTTTGCTGACTAAAAGTCACTCTTGGATTATCATTTGCTGTAAAATATCATGATCTTTGACGGACCTCAAGTCAGAATAGACTCATCAAAAAAAAAAGAAAAAAGAAAAAAATTAAGGTGATAAATCATTGACTAAGTGAAAGGATCGCCTATATGAATATGTTAACCTTGAGTTTAGCGTTTTTGCTAATGTGCTGAGTAGGTGAAAAACACTGCTGTCAAGTTCTCAAACTCATACTGATGCAGAGTACATATTTTCCTAATCGATTTGGGAGAAAATCCTCCACTGAAGGCAAACAGGACTTTAGTATTCATGGGGGCTCGTGTGTCTCTCTCTATGTTAATAATGCTGTCCTCAGACAGGCTCGGGCTATAATGAGGATTTGTGAATTCAAATCACAGTCTGCTACATATGTCGGTGCCTTCAATATCTCACAGCTGGAGCTCTACAGTTTCCTCTTCCATTTCTGACACAGGCCGACTTCTTGACCCTCCTCACCCCAACAAGGAAGCAGTAAGGAAGTTATCGCTGCTCCCATCAGATAATGACAAGATGATGACTGGCCTCTGGCCCTGGCTTGACAATGCCATAGTTTACAGGAGAGCTGTTGGCAAGCAAAGGGCATGAAAGGGGAAGAGAAAAAAAAAAAGACGTGAGAAATTGGAGAGGTCTAAACACTACTGCTATTTACTACTTGTCAACATATCAGCAAGTGTGATGCAAGTAGAGGTTGATGAAATTCAATTCTCTCCACTTTTCGAAAATAGACCCATTCATTTTTCCCCCCTCTTTTGTTTTTTTTTTGCGCCTCTTCCAGTTTCTCTGTATGGCTTTTTAACTCTGCTTTCCCACGATGAACCCATCTCCGTTTTAACCATGTTTAATAAATGTTTAATAGGATGGGTACATGAGAGTCAATCTACTTGTGCCTGCCTGCTCTGTGTATTGAACAGTAAGTGTTTATGTAAATGAGAGCCGACTCGCAACTCTGCCTTTGTCTGGCCTCAGTGGATGCTATTTATATACTCGACAAAAGGAAAAGGATTAAGAAAGTATTGTTTTTCAATCACATCTGATACATGAACCTTTTTTTTTTTTTTTTTTTTTTTTTTAAATGATTGAA
>VVHJ01057238.1:18520-38534 GCA_015107715.1 Tylochromis polylepis | reverse complement strand
GGTTTTAATAAATTTTTTTTTTTAAATTAAAAAAAAAATATAACTTTTTTTTTTTTTTTTTTTTTAAGTTACAATGATAGCATGCTAGGTGTTAGCTTAGGCGCACTTACCCACACTCACTATCACAGTGATTCCCAAAGTGTGGGCCATGAAGGTACTGCAGGTGGACCGCAGTAATAATAGAAATTTGGTTTGAAATCAGCCTCACAAGTATGTACAGTTACATATTTATGTAAATGTATTTATTTCACTCATTGGCCTTGACACTTTGCGTATGACTGGGTGGAATTAGCAATTTATAGCTAACAGTCTGTGATTTATTTTTTAATATAAAATTTCCAAGGAAATACATCCCGTTGTCTTGTATTTTGATTAATAGTCGTTTTCCTTCCCACTGTTGCTTGCTTATAGAGGGTTCGTCTGATTGTTGGGGTTTTCTCTGTATTATTGTAGCTTGCAATATAAAACGCCTTGAGGCAACTGTTTTTGTGATTTTGTGCTATATAAATAAAAGTATGATATGTGGTGGTTAGTTTGTGATATTACTCATTACACTGACCTAAATGTACTACTCTTCTATTGAGGTTTGTGTCTCAGTGGCAGCTGGGTTACACACCTAAACACTTTACATATGACTTGCTAGCATTAGCAGTTTATAGCCAACAGCCTGTGTGGTTTGTATTCTATGAATACAATTTTAAAGGTAATACATGACTTTCTCTTGTATTTTGAAGATTTAAGATTGGGTGGGCCCTAAGGGACTTTCTGGTTTTGAAGTGGGCCACAGCACTCGGGACTTTGGGAATGGCTACAATATTATTATACAAAGGACTAATTGTTTATTTATTGCAAAAATAACCCTTTTTCAGCGGGCAACCCATGCACCCATGGGCAGCCCAGATCACATCCTGCTTGTCCTTACCCTCCCAACTCCCTCCCTACTTTCTTGTCTAGTCTCTTAAATGTCCGATCATGTCCTATCAAATAAAGGCAAAAAATATGGCCCCATATGAAATAAAAGTAAGTCAGTTTGTACTTAATAATCTACACATTTCTTCTTTTTCCTTTTATTTTTTTACATTGCCTCCTAAATAGTTACTTTGATGAATGGACTTCAGGTCCTTATTGCTGAGGCACTTGATTAATTAAAGTAGGTAAAAGTGAAAGCACAGAGCAATGGTTTGTTGAACACTTGTTTACTACTGTTTATTAAAAAGAATCCTTTGGGTGAGTGGACCTCTTAAATGGGGTTAGAGCTTGTTGAAAGCAGGATTTTGTGGTGAATAATTGGATTGCAGCTTTGAGCATGTGTGTTTAAATGCTGGAATCGAACGGTGCCTGGGGTGTGTTTACCTGAGAAGGCTGTATCCCCCCCTCCCTTCCCCATCCAGACCTTCTTGTCTCCCCCCCCTTCCCATCCATCGTTCCTCTCCTCCACTCTAATCAGTCCAATAAAGGATATCCTCTGCTGCCCCTTCCGCTATAGCTCTGCTGCAACAGATTAGGGAGTCTCCACGTATGGCCACACATTATTTCCTGCGGGCAGATTTTGTGCTGCTGAAAATCGCCAGACCTGACAGACAGAATTACAGAAGGACAAAGGCTGAAGCACTGAGCTGCAGATGTAAAGTCACACAGATTGGTATTTTTTTTTCCCCTCTTCACAACAACACACTCATACCCACACAAGTAAAGAAAACACATACTGTGGCAGGCATGGGAGGCATTCATATACACGTTCACATGCTTTGACACACACACGCACACACGAAGCGAATCTGCATACGCACTAGAGTTAGCAAACTCTCAGACATGAAGTACTCTGCTAACAAGCAGAAGTGAGTGGCTCTGACAAATTGGTGTGTGCTGATGAATTGCTGCATGTATACTTTGTGTAACAACACTTGGGAGTAATGAGCAGGTTGCCCCTAAGGTAACCTCTGCACACTGAGTTACAGAGATGGATGCTGCCTTAAGAAAGCAGCGAGAGAGCTCAAGGTTGCACATCTGTATGTGCATCCGTGTAAACATGTGTCTTTACCAAGCTAAAGAACCAGGAGGCAGAATCTGCTTTGTGTGTGAATGCACGACCGGAACGCTCGAGGGCATCACAAATGTCCCAGACTTAGGTGGCCACTCAAGCACTGGACCATTTGCACCCCTATAAATACAGAACATAGCATAAGAGCTTGTTCAGTGGCTTTTACTATACTACGGATGGCGTACTGTTTGCTCATCTGCAAATGGCGTGCCAAGTCCGAGGCATTAGTAGATGGTGGTGCTGATGTCAGAAATGTTTTTATTTGCTCTGAGCATGAAAATTACACCACTCAAGCTGTTTGTGGCACCAGAAAGCTTCTGATTTTCTAACCTACTGCCGGCACTTGGAGGTCTCCAAAACCATTGTTCCCAAAATACACATGTCAACACTGCTGCTGCCTCAGTGACAAACCTATCACGCTTTTACTTACAATGGCTTTTACAACTTCATGGAACAGGGGCAGCTGCGATTACAGTACACAACAGCGTCTGTCTGAGTCTGTATATAAATGCACCAGCTTGCCATTTTTGTGCAGATTCTTTATCAAAAATAATGAATGCAGCCATTTTCATTGTGACATATCTTTTTATTTCCCTCCAAAATGCTGTTTTTTCCCCCTCTTTTTCTTTTCTCTTTCTGGGTGGGCTCCCAAGTGAGACGAGACCTGCTCAGTGGATCTGCCTGTGCATCACTGTGCCCTCATTTAAACTCCCTGATGCTGAATAGAAGCTGTTACTAGCTCAGCTTGTCACAACCTTGATAGATGTAGCAGTCAGCTTAAATCACACACTTTTATAAGCATTCCACCCTGACACACTAGACTGAAGAAGAAGATGGCATTCTTTATAATTGGAGGAATGCATCACCTGAATCATCTCTAAGCACAGTGCTGTCACTGGACATTGGATTTGCAGTAGACGGAGTTATTAAAGTACAAATCCGTTGTGCCTTTTATGTATAAGGCTGTTTTTTGTTGTGTAAGACTGCTGCTATAACATGACTCAGAGGACTAAACACATTGATTCATAGTGAGGGCAAATGTAATGGTCACCTCCCCACCAGGTTTATTTAAGCGACAAAAACAGACTGTAACCGTTAACCATCAGAAATTGTTGCGTTTATATGATGTTACCCAAAAACAAAGAGCAGGTGAGTTATTTGATCTGAATAAAATATTCAGTGACACAGAAGGAAACCAAGATAAGGGGTAAAGTTGTTGTCGCTGATATTGGCAAAATTGGAAATGCACGACTGCAGAATCGTGCGGAGAAAGGTTAGAAAGCTCCGTGCTCTCATCTCGGGATCATGAGGCGGCTTTTCTTTTTGTGAGTGTGCCTGCATTTACACATGTGAACAAACTCTCTTTAATAAGGTCCTGAACTTCATCAAGACACACAGCATGGCGCCATTATCTGCACCTAGAGAGCCATGCAGGACCCCGGTGGCTGATGGGATTAAGGAACAAAGGGAATCATGGGATTAGTTTTGTACGGTAGAGGTGCCAAAGTCTGGAAGGCAACCATTTTGTTTACCTTTGTCTTTATTCTTTTATTCCAGTTCCTCAACATTGTGTTGCGACTCCCTGTTGGGGGGTGGGGGCTGGCTGGAGAGTGATATCTTGTTTGGCTCCTGACAGCATCACTTGGAGAAGAAAATGAAAAGAGATGGTGATAACACAGAGACTCATGCATTCACACACACCTCCTGCTGGCCTGTCCACCCCACGCTGTTCATAGGGCAATTCAGGCCTGGCAATTTAGGGCCGAGTAAAGTGGAGGAAAAAGCCTAAAATAGTGAGGAAAGGCGAAAGAGGGGGTAAGAGGGGAGGGGGAAAAAAGGAGACCCAGGGAGTGATTGGTGTAACGGTGGGGGACAGATGTAATTTTCAGACAACGGTGGGGAAGTGATGTAATTTTCGAGATGCAATTTGTGTGTGTTTGTGCGTATGCATGCATTTGTCTGTGCACTGTGTAATGTGCAACAATGCAGACGCTATAGCAGCACTTGGATGGAGGACTCATCAAACGAGAGAAGCAAAACATCTCATTTTGGCACTTAGATGTTTTTGGGAGATGACAATTGATGCAAGTTTTCATGATATAATGACCACATTCAACATAAAAGGAAAGCTTTTATTATTATTTTTTTCCCCCTGCAGGCTTATGTAACTAGTTTGGCCACATATTTGTCTTCAGACACGAACTTTCACTGTAAAACAGATGATTGTCGAGCAACTAATAATTTCCTTGTTCGTCTTGCTTTTCGTTTTAACAATCCAGTGATAAAACAGCAAGAGTAATCTCAGGCAAATGAGCTTTAAAATTTGGAAAGGACACAATTGATATCCCTATTAATGTAAATTGTGACTTTTATTTTGCCTTCTCTGTTGGACTTGCCAAAGTAATGTTATGCCAGGAAAAAAAACAAACCAAAACAAAAAAAAACTGTTTGATGCATTATGCTCCTGGCTGTCTTAGTAGACAATTAGTCTGACAGATGAATTAAAGAATACAAGGCCATTTTCCGCAGGAGATGGATCCCTCCCGCCTAAGCAAATATCAATTTATGCGAGCTGGGTGTGTGGGGGATATCTTAGTATCATAGTAAGGAGAAACATTAAAAGTTCAGCGTTTGATAATTGAATGGCTTATTGTCGACTCTCTCAAAGTCAACCAAGGGCATCTTTGTTTGCGAACCGGAACTGTGAATGCAAACTTTAAATGCCTTGACACAGAGCAAAAATCTTTCCAATTATCAATGAATCCCATTAAAAGTGAGAAACCATTATCAGTTCATTCTAACAAGTATTTCAGGAGACGCAAGAATCTGAGATTGTGTATAGCATATGTGGTGGATCTTAATTATTCTCCTGTGTGTCCATCAAAGTACATGATAGGTTTTCATACTAAAAAAAAGAAAATAAATGCATTTTAATTTAACCTTGCATTCGGTACAGCTGTACAGACACAGTTTTGCTGCATATACATGTCATGCTGTACAGACACAGCTTGCTAGCTTATCATCCTGGAAATAGGGTGCCATTACTTTGGCTTATCACTTGGGCTATTGTTATGTGCCCCTAAAAGGTCCAGAGGATGTGGAAAGTAACAAAAAGTGTCCGGGTTGAAAAAAGGAGACAGGGAGGCAAAGTTATTAAATTAAAGGTTGCTATCAATATTTCTTTTACTAATTAAAGTAAAAGAGACGGGCGAGCCGCTATCACCTTTTAAAGAAGGAAAGTAACAAAACCCAGGAGTTGGTCACTGGACTGAAACCTAAGTCAAAAGTGAGTTAGTCACCAAAATAGACTCCTCTGTAGAGAGCAGGTGCAAACAACCACAACACGCGTACACAACTCACTAGCTGCCAAAACCAACAAGGTTCTCTGGCTTTAAGTACCCTTAATTGCTGATTAGAGTCAGCTGTACAAAAAGGGTGGCACCTAAGGCAGGACACACCCATACAGGGTCAAATTCACAGGAGGACCTGCTAGGGTCGTAACACCCCCTCCCATAAATACAAACCCGTGGTTTGCTACAGAGGGTCCTACACACTGCAATGAGCATATCAAGTAATCAGTTATACACACTTGGTCACTGCACCACCAAATTTTAAATACTACTTGCCACACACCATAGTAATGATTAGTAACTGCCAACACCTTCTCAGTGGGTCCAAAACACTGAAAGAAGTTGGCCCAATTCCCTCAAAATACAGTCTCATTCCACTGCCAGGAGCTTTTTGAGCCAACACATTTGGAGAACACTGCAGGCTGCTAGGAGGTCTTACTGAAGCACTTTCAGGTCCCTCTTCACCAGGTCATGGCGACTGACATGCTGGCTAGCCATGATTGAGGTATACATCAGTCACACTGCAGGTCATTAGGAGGACCAAGGAGATGGTCAGCAGGTGGTAGCTCAGAGTTAGTCAGCCTCTGACACTGATCACATGGTCAGCCTCCACCTGGAACTTACATAAGCAAAAAACAGCAGAGAATATGAACAATGCCACCATCAGGTGTGGAGGAGCGGAAACAATCCAACGTATTCCACTGTATTTACTTGCGCTACTCCAGCTGTGCCACACTGAATAAGTATGCTACGTGCCTGAGTAATGGTGAATGCTATTGTCCTTTAGCAAATATTCCTGCTTCCATATGACATCAAGCTCCGATTGAGTTATGTTTACAGTTCTTGTATACTTGGGTATCTTCGTCTTCATTGGAAGTGTTTCTGTGTAGCATGTCTGTAAAATGTTCCCAGCCGGTCTGAGGTCACTCATAAAATTGCTGTTTCAATGCTGTCAGAAACTAGCTTGTCTGAAAACATACAAGGCCAGAAAGCTAGTATGAGTATTGCCAAATGCAAATGTTAGCAAGTACAGTAGAAGTGAATATAGAGTAGTTCTTCCATAATAACACACTAACATGACAATGTGGACTGTTTGTTTGTTTGTTTGTTTGTTTGTTTCTTTCTTTCTTTCTTTCTTTCTTTCTTTTTTTTAAATGGGAAAAAGGTGCATTTTTCATTTGGTTCATTTATTTAAACTTTTTTCTTTTCTTTTATGTAGATACTGTTGATTGACAGTAAAAATATAATGATAAATAAGCAGTCAGTTGTGGTGAAATTAGGTGACAAAAAAAAGAAGCAGACATGTTTGTGTTTATGTGAATAAATTCTGGAAAGACTGACCAGGTGAAAGGCAGCGTGTTTCCTCTGTTCATTATCTCTCCTGTTTTACAGGATTGTAATCTGTCTTCATGCCCCCTGTAACAGGGCCTGTTACATATGGTTTGGAGACCGTGGTACTGATAAAAAAGACAGGTGGCAGAGTTGAAGATTTTTACTAGGAGTGACCAGAATAGACAGGATTAGAAATGAGTATATCACAGGCACAGCTCAGGCTGAGCGTTTTGGGGAGAAAGCTAGAGAGGTGAGCACAGACTGGAAAAAAGGGAAACTAACATAATCAAACAAGAAACCATGAACCAGAAATAGAGATAATGAAACTGAGGGGCACTTAGGACAAAAGAACAAACAGAAGACTATTGAGCGCCAACCCAAAATTAATCTTAACTTAGAATGATCCAAAGAAACTATAGAACAGGAGAACAGACTATAACACAAACATACAGAAAACAGAATGAGAAAAACCCCAAAAGCTCCACAAACACAGGGACCGTGACACATACTGGACAAAGGATGCTGAAGATGGAGCTGTCAGGCAGGAGGAAAAGAAAAGACAAATTATCCACTGTGGCGACCCTTAAAGGGATGAACTAGAACTCACCAAAACTGGAGCACAGACTTAATGGACTGGCTGCTGGTACAATATTGGTGTAAATCATACTATTTAAATGCATTAACAATAGTCCAAAAGAATAAACTCTGCTCTGTAACATTAAAAAACACCCCTGTACAGTTTTATTGAAGAGTTAAACTAGCTATAGACACCAAAAACAGGCCTTCAACATGTTTATTTCTGCTGCAAAATTGGACATTTTAACATGGTAGTCCGTTTTTCCCTTACATCTGCTGGCAAACAGATATAAGGAAAAGACCTTGTGGAGTTGAAGGGAGCTGTAGAGATAGGTGATAAGCAACACTGTTCAATACCTATAATATTTGGTTTTTTCTCATTTTTAAGAGTGTAGATTTAAGTAGCAAAAAGCCACAGTCCCTTAGCTATTTGAACCTAGAAATTTGTGACCCTATCATTGAGCTATCCTTTGAAAGCAAGTTAGTTGCAAACCTCAATTTAATCCTAATTCGGTTGGTGATGCCATCTGCTCACAAGCATGGCTCCAACCCTTTAAGATTACCTCATCCTTACATCATTATGCTGACAGCAGCCACAAGGTTAGAAAGAGTTAAGTGGAAAAGGCTCAGCTCAGCTAGTTACACTTCCTGGTAGTGTGTGCATTAAATGAGCTTGATTAGCTTTATTGGACCCTGTCATTATGTAACTGAGTAGTTTATTTAGTAAATCCTGTAGCCAAAGGTCAGAGAGAAAGGTGGATGCATTGCAAAACTGTTCATAATCTGCCCAGATAATTGAGTACTTTAAAATAAGAGCCTATAACCAATCAGGAATATGAACCAGTTTTTAAGTGTAAACACACAGGTCGTGACCTCATGAAATCGCAAAAATCTGTGCAGCTGAACAGATTTTATTGGAGCATTCGCCTGAAGATAAGACAGTGTTTATTGGCTCATCTTGTGACCTCCTTGTCCTTGTGATTCTCAGGGGGACTGTTAATGTCTTGATGGAAGGTTATCTCCTGGTATAAAACGCTCAGCTTCTGCAACAACAACTTTATAGAACACCTGTGGGGGCAGGCTTTTATGAGCTCAATGGCTGCATGATTTTACATTTTCCCATTGACAAAGTGACATATGCTGCTGGAAACAAACACTGAGTCCCAAGGAACTTCATCCCAAACCTGACAAGCCACATGGTGGCACCAAGCCATGCTGGTCCATACAAAAGTGCTCTCTCTGAAAGTCAAAACGATGAGTCAACACCAGTCATCCGCTGTTAATGCTCAATTAGCACTTTTTTTTAAAGACCATCCAGTAACTGTGGCTATTTGCATGCATTTTGCATAACCAAGCTGGCAGAGGCTGACTTAGAAGAGCGGCAGTTATATATCTCTTTGCAGCAGAGCACCTCGATTCTTTTGGGGGCAGTTGAAATTCTGCAGAAGCCCAGTTTTCATTTTCATGGCTGCATTTACATGCTGTCCTAGAGTCTGCCCCTTTGAGTTATATCAGGGGCTTTATCACCTGAAATAAAGCAGAGATAAATGTTGCTGAGAAAATGTAAAACACAGGGCTTTCAACACTATATTGGTGTGTGTGTGTGTGTGTGTGTGTGTGTGAGTGTAGGCCTGCACGTGTACGCTGGTGTGAGCGCCCGTGTGTTATTTAATGCTCTAAATCTTGAGCCCAAGTGTGTGTGTGTGTGTAAACTATGAGCATTTTGCAGACTCGGCTTCTTGCGGCATTCTTTGGCTTCTGCTGAGGATGCACTTTCAGCTCAGGGCTACAGGAGGTCACTGTCTTACAGAGCATGCACACACACACGCACACACATTCACATTTACCCTCATGTGTACGGTTGTACCTTTCCTGACATTTAACACCAATATGGATCCAGCTGTCGCTAAAAGAAGTCCACTCCCTGGTGACATTTACTTGGGGTTAGCAGAAATCATTAGTTAAGGCCAGTTTCATAAGTTCTGAATGGGAAGGGGGATAACAGACTTGACTCTAGCTTTAGTACTCCGCTGGGCTGTATAGCTTAACAGCCATGTGGGTGGGTGCACGGAGCGAAAGTGCCGTCTGAAGTAAATCTGGTCTATTTTGATGAAAACAGTCTCGTGGAAAAAAAATGTTTTGAAATCCTGCTCTTGAAGCATGCATATGGTGAAATTTACACCCTACTCTGTTTGTGTTTTTCCTCATTTAAGGTCCTGTTCGGTTGAATGTGTCCCATGTCTCTGTTATCTTTTGTGTTCAAGTTGGAAGACTGGGAGCACTTTTATTTGCAGATGCTTTGCTGAACTTCTGAGCTCTCCTGAGAGACTGAGTCTGCTTCCTCAAAACACAACTAGAAGGGGACGACAGCAGGAAAATCACCTCGCCATGCACAGAAATATACAGTAAATGCAAGCACAGAGCATGTGAGAGAGCGTGTGAGAGAGAGAGAGAGTTGTCCTCGCGTTTGTAGCTGACAGGTAAAGAGCACCAGGGAAGGGATTTAGAATAGAGATCTACTATTTGCTATATTCCTTATAGAAAAGAAAATCACCCACTATTGGCAACAATACATCCTCTCAGAGCATCCACTGACGTGGGACTTAGTGAAGTTTGCCATAGTATGCTGCACTGTGATAAGGGAGTCCCTGGACAAAAAGAAAAGCCAACCTTTACATTTCACAGATGCAAATGGATTCATAAGAAAGCAACCTCATTGGCTCACTCGGAAACAGTAGACAGAAGAGGACAGAAGTATTCTGATCATGTACCACTGGCGTAAAGTTATTTCTTTTCTTCTTCCTGTTCTCCAGCGATCCAAGTCTCAGCTGACCAGACCTGAGGCTTGGTGCAGACTCATAAGTGGTAACTGAGGACTGCAGCGGATCACCAATCATTTAATGACACAACACTAGGACATAATGTAATATCACAGTGCAATCCAATTTAATCATATCTGGGGGGTAATTGATAGAGTTAGGCAGGAAAACAGTGACACGGGTAAAATGCAATAAAGAAAACAGAAGTAATAGATTTTGCAGGTAGTGGTAGAAGATAAACTACCATTCAGAACAACCTAATTTGCCGCACCCTCTGCCCACACATACATGCAAATCGTGTACCTGCAAGCAAAAGAGTTACAATCGGAAACAGAGAAATTCCTGCTCATATATACAATTTCAGTAAATCTACACAATTTCAAATTCTCCTCATCTGCATGCAAACCTACTGTATTCTGACCCAGCACTGCTGACACAGAGTGAGGGAGCAGAATTTCTTTGCCAAGCTGTGCAGAGCTGAGCAGAGTGTGGCTGTTTTTGCCAAGCCACATGAGGCTGGACTGGACCAGACTGGACTGGATCCCCCCTTGGAGTTTTGCAGCTGCTTCTACATGCACAATCCGAGGAAAGAAGAAATTGATGCAGACAGGTAGGATGCTGGTTATGCATGCTGGAGGCCGTCTAAAGAGGCTCCTTGTTTTCTGAACTCAGCAATACCTGGTGCAACGTGGAAACAAACTTTTCCACTCCAACACAAAGGAGATTTCCTTTCTGTCAGCATAATTCTCTTTGTTGGGTTTGAAAAAGCCCTTGAATGGATACACACACAAACGCACAGAGTGGAGTTCTATTATCTATCATGTCGCTCAGCTCACATTTGTGCTCGCGTCTTTGTAAAAGTACACATTGAGTGAGGTGGAGATGTGTTCTATAAAATGAATGCACTCTCAATTGAGAAAGAGCAAATAGGGACACTCGGAGGGATCCTGCTCTTTGGACAGAGAAGAAGCATTAACAGCTCAGGGAGGGTGGGTGACGGAGAGGCAGACTGGGTGAATTTAAGCGATTTCTCGGCGTAGCTGTTTGAACCTTCCCAGTAGGGAGCGGAATGAAATACTGTTAAATATTTTAGATTTACATGATTTGATAATTGCTCGCCTGGACTTCTAATTAAGGCAGCATCCTGTATTTGAAGGTCAAAAGTCAACTTTGGCGCACTGAGCTGAACATTTAACGATGTAACGAGAGGGCACCAGACTCATATATATAGAAATGTGGGAGGATGGATGTTGTGGCCAGGGAGTGAACTATTAAACATTTTCTTCCCAAGGCACACCACTCCACCACCTAAGCTACTGCTGCTAAACTGGTAATGACAGCTCATCTCTTCAGTGGGTACTAAAATGCACGGAATGACACAAAAAGCACAATTTGCGCCGCTACAGTATTATTTAATACAATTAAATGAAATGTCATGTTTCATGTTCAGTGACACAGGACCATAACTGCAAGCAAATACTAAAAAACTGTTAAACTGTAGCAGCTTATTAGCTGTCGTCTCTCATAAGGAAGATGGTGAAGAAAGACAGGAACGGGGGTGGGGTGTAATGGCCTCTCACATCAAAAGTATTCCAATAAATTGTGCACTTCCACTGATCAGGTTTTACATTTGGAATTCAAATTAGGACCCAGTGATGTCACTAAATGTTTTGTTAAAATTATGTATTTCTATTTCAGTTTTATTTTGTGTGGTGGACCTAGAAACTGTCATTACAGCTGCTAAAGCCAGATGTAAAGCAGTGCATATGCTTTGAAACACTTTGTATCATACACACGGCTCTATCTTTTTTAATATATAACATTATCTGTTTTTTTATAGCATTCATACCAAATGATAAGCATCCCACTGTACTCTGAAAGCAAAGAACCTTGCAAACATAAAGCGTATTCACCACAGACTACACGGCGTGAACTATGGAAAAAATAAATGGATTCTTTCTAAAACTGATCCAAATAGAATGAAACAATGGAAAGGTTATCTCGAGGACATTGATTCATTGCATTCTTTTTCCTAACAGCAAGTAGTTTGACCAGGGGAGTTCTCATATTTTATTCACAATAAGACAACCCTGACTGTTTTTGTTTTGGCTTTTACGCAGACAGGAATCAGAAATGAATACGTTGCAAACTATGTTTTTGGAGATATCCAGAGAATTGAAGTGTCTGCATGCATTTATCAAGTTTGTCAAACTTGCCACGGCACTCCATGGGTGTTTTCTTTTTTCCCCCCCTCGGTGTTCTCACTGAGCTACAATGTCACCCCTGATGAATTAATTGTCTGCATTTCTTATGCAGAGACAGACAGCGAGGGAGAGAAGTGGATGAGTACAGTGAGCAGTAGGGGACAGTAATTGAATCCCAGAGTTATTGATTTAGTCAGAGTATCACTACGGGAGACCTACGGCCAAGATAAGTTGTCTTTAAAACTCTGATTAGCATTTACTGTAATAGCAGACTTACTGTAATTATGTTTTGGTTTCTCTCGCTGTCTTCTGTGTTCTCCTCAACAACTCCTTTCTGCCAACGTAACGTAGCCTACAGTAAGTACTAATCTACTCGCTCTCTGTACTTTGCCTCCCACCTCACGTTCTTTCTTTGCCCTTTGTCTTGACAACCCACAGAACCTCTTTGCCCTCCCACCCCTGGCGTCTAACTCCCATGGTGCTACTGAGAGTACGTACCCCATGTGGTTGTAAAATACCATGGCCAGCTCTGGTGTTTTACAATGAGCCGAATGAGCCGAATGAGCAGAACTGCAGCGGTGGCACTTTCCCACCTTGGTCCCTCAGCCCTCCCCTCCCCTTCAGCCTCATCATCCCCTGGGGATTTGGGTAGATAAGGATTGAACATCTCCGGATGCCACTTTGCATAAATGTTTAATAGCAGGGAAAACATTAGCATCAGTAATTAAAGCAGTAATTTAAGCCTAGACGCCATCAACAGGCAAGCTACTTCCACGCTGGAATAACACCACTGAAACACAGTAATTAGCTTTGCTTTGATTGGACGGGAGACTGAGTTCAGAGAATGTGTGTGTGTGTGTGTGTGTGTGTGTGTGTGTGTGTGTGCCTGTGCCCTTTTGCACATCTGCATGCACGTTACAATAGAAAACATACTTATTATATTTGGCTGGGCTCCATGCCGCAGAGTTTTGAGAATCGCCCGTGCTTGCTCTTGAGTCGCGGACTGATTTGCTACTCCTTGCATGATTGTGCTGATATCGATCGCATGCAAATTTGTGTACATACACCTTTTACGGGCATGTGCGCCAAATGACATTTGAACAGTGTTAAATATTGGCCCTAGGAGGTCAAATATTGCCTGGGACTTCCCTGAGGAAGCTGATGTTGTCCTGTGAGCCTTTCCCTCTCCCTAATTCCCCTTAAACTTTAGACTCTAACCTTTCTATCTGTCTGGGACCCCTGGGACAGTACCCTGCATTCTTTTTCATTAAAGTGCTATGATAGCAATATGGCTGTGAGGGAGTATAATATGTTTAGCTTTTTTTTTCCACTGGTATCAAAAATCGTTAAGAGTGCAAGGAGGTCACTCTTGCTTGTATCTGGCTTTTAAAGGCTCCTTAAAGCCAGGCCCCAGGGAAGGGTATACACATACACGCTTATACATCAACACAAAAACTGCAGGGTGTCTGAAACTGAGCCAAAACACTGCTCTCATCTCCCCTCTCTTTATTTCACCCATGCTCATTCTCTTCCTATCTGTAGCCAAATAGCTGGAGCCTTTGATTTACTGCAAAAGACTATTGCTAGAGCATCAGTGTTATTCTGTGATTCCAACTTCTTACCTCTAGTTGAAATTTCATGGCTGTTTTTATTTTTATTTTATTTTTTTATTGTTCCCTCCAGTCCAGTCAGTCTTCCAAATGTGTCGATTTGTCCCATTCAAGGTGCATTTCCATCAGAGAGTGTTCATAATTCTTTTTGTTTTTAATCATGTAAACTATGCTTAAATCATGACCTTTTGACCTTTGTAGAAAGAGTGCTTTTCACTTGTGGCAGCACCCCGCTGCTTCTTCTCAGTATGCTGATAAAGTTTCTGTGCAGTTTAATTAAGCGTATTGAGTTTGCATCAGCAGCAGGGTGTTATATGGCCAGCTGGAAACGCGCATGTACACACATACACACCCAAATAAACATGCGCACACGGCAGCAAGCACACATTTCCCGCGTTGCCATGCACACTCTTATCCATCCCAGCTGACAGCTTGTTAATTGCCAGGGGGTTAACTGGAAGTGGTGGTGTAATTGCATCAGAGTTTTAATTTACCCCGGCCTCTTATTTATTTACCTAGCTGTAGATTTTAAAACAGCATTAATCGTCTCAGTGAGTCAGAGTGGGGATCGACGGGACTGGGTGTTAGTCCAGATTTGCTCCAGAGAATCTGGAGATTGTTCAGTTAGATGTTGCAAGAGGAAAGTAACCGCGTTGCGATGTGATCAAGGTGGTTAGCTGCACATTACGGAGGCAAAATATTCAAAGCATATTCTAAAAAAAAAAGAAAAAAAAGAGTAAAATAATTGTTTCAAACAATCTTCTTTAAGGCTTCAGGGTCTTTTCTTACTGAACTGCTATGGCGTTTTATAATCTCTGGCAGTGATGAATGACTGGCCTCTGCATAGCTGTCTTATTATCAACGCTTTGTGCAGCTAGACTTTTTTTCTGAAAAATACTGAATATTGCAGCTTATGAGGCCTTGATGGCATTTTATGGCTGCATTGACATTTTTTTTTCCCAAGTTATGACCTCGGGGAAACAGCAAAGCAGGAAGGCCTTGGTAATCAAATTTATTTGACAGGGAGGCAACTTAAAAGCTCTGCCGCAGACTAGCCTTTAGTTCAAGGCTCTGAGTGCGAGAAAGAATGGGAGACACTTGACTACCTACGAAACACACTTTAGAAAAATGTCATCTCCTTGATCTAGCCGACCACGCTGGCTTTGAAAAGCGATTTGATTAACTGAAAAATTATAAAATCTGTTTAGTTAGATTTTCTTTCTGATGTTGAAGGAATTATTTTATGTGTATGTGCTTGTGTGTGTGCTTGTTCACACTGCACACCAGTATGACACAGGGCAAGGAAGGTTGGGAAATGGGCTAAATTCCCAGAAGCAATCCGCATCTTCAGCTCAATGCCTCTTGCATTTATCTATCTGACTGTCTACCACCCCGTCCCCCTACAAGCAAACACACACAAACACACTCGCGCACGCACACACTCTAACTCACTCACTCACTCCTGTGAGCCCATCCATCCATCTCCTTGACATGATTGTTCCTCTCTTGTTACTTTATGTTCTAATCCATCAGCTCAGAGTAAAACGGCAATTACACCCAGCCATCGATGCAGTGAGCAGACAGAGTCAGAATTACAGCATGGTGCATTACTGCAAATTGCTATTAAAGTTCCTTTTTCTCTGCTCGAGCAAGGAGAGCAAGTGGAGAGTAATGGACACTCATAATAAGGCAGATCATTAGGATAGATTCTGTCAATTCATGGTTTTAATTGAAGCCTCAAATTTTCCTACGCATGCTAGAGTATCAGAGTGTGAGGTGTGGTTTTCCTCTGGCTTTCAACTTTTCTTTTGAAGTCATTGCTCCAGCTTTGTTTTAACTTACCTCGCTGCCTGCTCTGACTTTGTCACGGCTTGCTGTTTCTCCCCCTCCTCATCATTCCTACGTCTTATTTTCTTGTGAAATTATTTTGGACTTAACCAACACTAGCTGGAGAACAACAATCAGCATGTTAACAAGCTGACTGTTCATGATCTCGTCATGACTTATGCATCCAGAAAGGCTCATCTGCACAATGAAATGTGTTTTTTTTCTTGCTATTAATGTCAGACTGATACATGAAACCCTGCAAGATCATTTCCAAATTCAATTACTTAATGAGAACCAGAATAACCTGCTAACATCATGCATGGCTGGGAGAAAGATGGAGTATGGAAAAATAGAGCATGATCAAGGATAGATGGAGGGAAAGGTGAGGTGAGGAGTGCTGTCCTATAAGCCAGTGCTTGAGGAGATGGATGGATGGTATGTGTGTGAGTGTGAGTGTGTGGGTGGGTGGAGCTGTCCTTGGTATGGTGCTGATTGTGTATGAGGTGGTTCTCAGCCGGACAGATGGTGCTAGTGGGCAGATGAGTGAATAATGATGTTTCACCACAGTGCAGTAATTACCCGCTCCTAGGCCCACTCTGTAGTCTGCACGGCTTGCATGCATGGGTTCAATATGCACACACACAAATGTATGCACGCCCTCATAAATCACATACGTTTACATACAGCACATGCACACTGACACGCGCACATAAATACTAACATATCTGATATTGACAATGCAGTGCTTTCACTCTCTGTATTGACCGAGTGCACGCAACAGTTGTACTTCCAAGCACATTGTTTAAAATCCATACACCTGCATACATAAAATATGAGCATGTGGATGTTTCATAACTGCAGCTCTGTACAATGTTTGGATTCTCTCTGAATATCGCAGCGGTAATTTTCTTTCTGGAAACACACAAACCGTAATGCTGTTATCTAACTCGCATTGTAAACTATGCTCTTTACACTGTAAGGCACACAGCATTATGCAGACAGATGGAAACCCCTACATGAATTTAATTTGATTTGGCTTTGTGTTCACAACATTGCGACTTCAGTTTCTGTTTTTAATTACACTTAATTGAAATAAATCTTACACATTTTGGGCAGCTATAACTAGCAGCTTTTTTTTTTTTTTTGATGTGATGACCATTCTAGTTAATCTGACAGATTAAAATACATTTGGATCAAAGTTATTTTGGCTTTTTATTGTGTTTTGTTGCTGGTGTAGTGCACGCATCGTTTGACTCTTACACAATCAATGCCTGAGTTGCGAACCACACAAACTACACATACTTTCAATATTTAAAGAACACAAAACAAAATATATACTTCATGCTGTGTCCTGTGAGAGAAAATTCTGCTCAGTAATGCTCAAAAATATCTGCTTTAACTGTTTCAAAGTTCTCATCAGTAGCAGCAGATCAAAGTTTCCAGCAGAAAAGATCTCATTAATCCACAATAACCCTACCTACCCAGACTGTGAGGATAAAACAGTGAAACATTTAACAGTTGCAACAATGATATTTTTGTCTGGAGGTGGTGGAGCCTGAAAGATTTAGCTGAAAGGAAAGTGAATACTGGACTAACTGTTAGCACTCCAGCTTCCTCCAAGAAAGCTGGAGTGGGCCAAAGATTGAGAGAATTAACGAGTTTAATGAGTAGGGTTTTTTCTTTTCCTTCATGCAAGTGTGCAAATGAAAAAACAGAATGCTAGCCAGGTGCTACTTGACTAAAAAATTTAGTATTTGTGGTTTAAAAAAAAACATCTTGCCTGCCTAAAAACAAGAATAGCAACAACAAATACAGACAGGAATAGTACCCCTAAGCCCCAAAACCCCGAAAGTAAGTAAGTAAGTAAGAGATGTAAGGTTATTTATATCTCGGCCCAGCCAGGACTTAGAGGGAGTCTCAGACAAAAGCAAAATCAAGCCAGCAGACACACATCATGTAGAACACAAAGCTTTTCAGGTATACTCAATTTCAACCTTAGCATCAGACAACAACTAGCCACTAATACAGGCACACACTAATTAGCTTGCAAACACAGTTAAACACACAAAGGAGCAAGGCCTGAAAGGAGGGCGGACTGACTGACTGCAAGTAGTTGCAGCAACCAACTGGTCACCCAGTTGAGGTTGAGAGTAAAACACCTTCAAACTCTGGGTGACCTCTTCCAACTGCAGGACAATTGCACAGGTGGTGGGAGGCAACCTGTCTCTAGACACTTGTGGTGTGACTCTGTGCAACTGCCATCTCTCTCACCGATTGTCAAAGGTTTGCAAATAACTGCTGTCTCTCTTGAAAACACAGACAGATTGCGAACACTTTGCAGGCAAGCTGAGTCAGTCTGCGCTGTTGAGCACAACTCATCTGCGATGCGCCTTTTTGCAGTAGGGGACTGAACTCAAGCTGGTTGCCAACTAGTTGTAATCATCGTAATCATGTAATAGTCACTAAACGTATGTCTGTTTTGTGTTTTAGTAACAAGGTAATTATTTCTCCTTTAGCACATAAACACACTGTCGTGATAAGTATAGGGACACTGGAGAGATGGTGCAGACAGCTACATCTGATAAGAAGCAAAAACCCAAACTTGGAAGAGTTGGCCAGATTTGTGCAAAGTGATATAGCTGCAGTGGACAGATGCAAGGATACTGATGGTTCCATGGTGGTTACACCTTCCTGCGGTACAGAAGATGTATGTTGTATCACAAGACACAATAAGATAGCTCATCAAGTTATTTCACTAACCCATCTACACAAAGTCTTTTCTCGAGGGTATAGAAGCTGTGGCAGTATTTTGACTTGTAACCAGACTTTAATCTCGACATTTCAACATTATCCTCACAACTGCATTTCAAGTTTAATCTCGATATTTAAACTTAATTCTCAAAATGATCAATGGTATTGAAAAAAATCTATTTTTTTTCTAAATACTTAACTGTAACATAATGCTCCCTGCAATGTAAAAAATAGCTCAGAAAAGCAGAACAAGACAAAGACATAGACTTTATTGACAAATAACAATACACAATATTACACAGATGATTTTGGTCTGAACACAAAAGGTTCAGACATCTAGTGCATGCTTTGGTGCATGTTTAAGGGATAGTTTTTCATTTCCAAGAAAATGATTTATTGAACACAATTCATTGGGCTACAAACTGAACTTAGAAAACAGAAACAAAGTATTGATCCTATTGCGCCACTGACTGCTGATAGCAATACCAGTGTTGGTACTGATATTATCGATATTTGGATCAATCTTCCCAGCTCTAGTCCTCAACTCTGTTAGGTTTCAATCAGGTCCCAGTGATGTAAATTTTGTCATCACAGTTAGCCTAAGGTTCCATGCAGACGTTTGCATCCCTGCTTGATTTCTGTGACTACGCGGACTCGTCCATGGAGAATTTACATTACATTACAATGCACCAACTACATATTCCCTAGGTGGCGGACTTCAAATCAACTTCAAAGAAGTATGACGGAAATGACTATTCATAGACAGAAAGTATAATCCCTGCTTCAGAAGATACAGAGAAAAACACCCAGTCTGCATTTGCGTTTACATGGATGTCTCCTAGGCTCTGCCAGCAATGTACTACTATTCATTATACATGTTTTGATTTGAGATACAACTCAAAATTCTGGAGTACTTTGAAGGACATTTCTGTCCAGGTCCATTTTTGTGCAATTCTCAGTGAGGAAAAAACAGAGATCAGTTTGCAGAAATCTACGCTGGTGTAAGAAGAAAAAAAAAAATGTCAACAAAGTATGTGATGAATTTATGTTTCCACCACATACACAAACACACACACTGGAGCTGGCAGGCCAGCCTACGGCAAGACTACCAAAGAGGTTTTCTAGTGCTGCTGGACTCATTGAGTAAACTCGCAGTGTTTCAGATGTCCAGTGTGCACCTGCCCTGTTACTCAGCACTGCCACTCCTCTTCACCCTGTGCCTTCAATCAGAAGGGATTTTGTTTCAGTGACAATTTATTTATTTGTTTACTTACTTTCTTTCTGGGACAAAAACTACATATCGCAGTTGCCCAGTAAATGAAGTCTAACAGCACCCTTGGCAAAGACACACACACACACACACACACACACACACACACACAAACCCATAAAAAAAACACACACACACACACACACACACACACACACACACACACACACACACACACACACACACACACACACACACACACACACACACTGATAAAAGAGGGGTAGTGATAAT
>VVHJ01057238.1:2704-18500 GCA_015107715.1 Tylochromis polylepis | reverse complement strand
CTCATTCTCCCTCACACACACACACACACACACACACACACACACACACACACACACACACACACACACACACACACACACACACACACACACACACACACACACACACACACAGGGAGAGAGGGACATTTCCCTAAATGATTAATGTGCAACTATATAAAATTCACATAACAGTTTTCAAGAGGTGCTAAAGTGTGTTAGGCCACGATGAGTCATGCAGAAGGACAACCATCATCATCATTTTTCTAAATTCTGTTTCTGCTACAAACAGACTTTGTCCTCGGGACACGGCATGCTTGTGAAATGTTAAAATAAAGTTATGTACACACTGTAAAATTGTTTACCCTGTAGTGTCGGCTGCGCTAATAGCTTTTTGTGTCTACTTTTATTTTGTGTGCATCTTTCAGAAAATTCAGCTCATTGTCAGCTCATTTGCATGAAGTTAGAGTTATGGATGTGGCTTGGCATGCCTGGGATTTGTTGGCTTTTTTTTTTTAACATGTACGCTGCTGTTTATGAAATATGTTTCAACTGTACTATAAAATTTACAAAAACAGCAATGCTGGCAGATAATGAAAAAGGATGCTCAAAAGTTTAGTTTGAGTTTTTGTTTCATCTTGTTTTTCCTTCCTTTTTTATGAGCAATCCTTTGGGTTTAGTGAATAAAGAAACAAACACATTACTAGCCACCGGCTGACTGACTTTTATAGTTGATAAAATATTTAAGGTGGCTGCTGCAGCTGTGGCAGCGAGGTGCTATTATGAGGAATTTTTAATAAATATCTTGCTTAAGTTTAATTTTTCAGTTACACCTTAATCCAACCCTGCACCGCCTCATTCAGGGAATGCTGCCTGGCCCCCTCTGTAAAATATTTGTACAGTACTGTGCAAAAAATCTTGAGCCACCTCATTTCACCTCGACTTTCTTGCAATTTAGTAAAGTGGTCTTGAGCAATAGCTCTTTGGGATTTCTGAAGGTCTTTCAAAGTTTTTCTCTGAAAAAGCTGTTTGGGTTTTTTTACGTGTGTTTTTTTTTCAGTACAGTTCTCAGACCTGACAGTTGTCAGAGAAACGTAGTTTGTTAGCTTACCTATGACCTTTGAAGCATAAAAAAGTACCTAACTCAAAGGATGAACCAGTGTTGTCTACACATAAAAGACAAGTAAGCAAAGAACTGAGGAGCTGTTCTTCCTGGGCTTGCTCCTATGCATCTGTTTCTCTTTTTAACTCAACAAGACTGGGTATTTAAGGAGCTGCTTTGGCAGCAATTCTCCACCAGATCGTTGTCTCCACTACAGTGGTAACTTGGCCAACCTTTGTATGACTAAGTCTTTGTACAGTTCATGTAAAGTACCTCTAATTTCTGTGTCAATCTCCCCCAGTTGTTTCCTGAAATTTCTGTTCGCTATCAATATAGTTCAATCCTTCTTTTCTCTGGAAGTACCAACCACAGGTGGACCCAAGCTTCTTCTAGAAATCTACTTACCTTGGAAGGCAATAAATCGCCTGGATTGGACCTGCCTGCCCACTCTCCACCGGACACTTGTCACCCTTTGCCTGTTCACCTTCATTCCCTCTCCTGTAACCTTAGCACTCTCCATAATAAGTAAAACTTTGTTACTCTGGCTACTGGCTGGCACATTGAAATCTCTCTCACATTGGCAAGCACCAACAGTATTTCTCCCCGACTCTATAGATCATTCGAGAAATCCTGATGTAGCTACAGATCCCCACATAGCATGAAACATTTAAGTTTATTTTCCTTGAGCTTTGTTTAAAAAAAAAGTCTGAGCCTTGGTGTTTTAGAGTTTCAAGAAATCGCTGTACCTACTTCCACTTTTCCCAATAAAATATAAATTATTGAGGGCTGGCTCAAAACATTTGCACATCACTGTAGCGCTTATCTTTGATTCATTCCAGGTCAAACTTTTATTTACTTTTTTTTTTTAATTTACATTTATTTTTTTTTTGGCTGATCTCAATTTCCCATAAATATGGCCTTATAAGTAAATAGTCAGCTGTGAACATGTCAAAAACAAGTTGGTGGTATTTTCAAAGACTTCATGGTAACACACATAAAACTCCCCACCACACAAAACAACATATAAACCATTTTCATCATGTATAAAATAGTTAATTTCCTACTGGAATGCAAGGCACGTCTAAATGAGTATTAATATAAGGTAGGAAAAAAATGCAACTTCCATTTAAACACTATTAAATAGACCGGCTACAGTCAGTTAAAAAGCAAACAAAATGCTTCACCTCATGATTTAGAACTAAAGTTGTGGCATCAAATTGAAAAGCAGGAGTTATGTGAGGACATGCAATTTGGTGAACAAAACCCTGAAGCTTAGGTTATTATGGGTGAAGGCCCTGTTCTTTTCAGCTAATCGAAGCATTTGAATTTTGTGGAAGTGCCATGTTTTGGTTTTAAAGCTAAGAATTTGTTTCATCTCATTTTCCGAGTTCTCAACATGATTTTCATCCATGGCAAAGCTGGACGATTTCACTGAATCTAGATGAATTTACATTATTTCACAGCAATCTACTATATTCTGGAGTTAGGGGAGATAAGACAGAGTGTAAAGACTTGCAGTGGAGGTGGACACAAACACAGCTCAAAAATACCACTATAGCTCAGTGTAAAAATGTAACCAAGATTGTAGCTTTAAGATATGTTATTATAACAAGTCAAAACTATAACAGATAAATAATGTATTATATTTTCATGCTGTGCAAAAATAATTCCCAGCTTTATGCAAATAGGGACAGAAAAAAAGGCAATTTAAGTCACAATTTGAAAGATGTTGATAAAACATGACAGCATCCAGTCCCACAAATGGTCAGTCTTACGTACTCCATGTGCCAATTAGAATCTTCTACTGGTTTGCACTTTATTAAATAAAAATTCACATCCACTCTATGTGAGGTAGTGCATCACTTGCAGGTCACCAGTTAGCTATTCTATATTCTGCAGCTGTCATCCCCTGGACCAGACAGCAACAACTTCATCAAAATCACAGAAAAAGTCCCAGAAATTACCCAGAGGAACCTAATACAGAGCTATCAGCTTCACTGCTATCGCAGCTGATGTCATATGCGGCAAATACTGCTGTGCATAGCTTATGCTAATGACAGAGGAGGGGGACAGAAGAGAGATGGTTCTTAGAAGATAACATCCTGTGGTGGAAGTTCCCAAATAAATTTGCCCTTGAGATCCAGCATTGGCCACATAGGATAGAAAAGACCTCAAGGAAAACACTGCTTCATAATGGAGAGGATCGTGGTAACGATCTAACATGCCTCTGCGAATTTCTAAAAATAATAAAAAAAAAAAAAAACAGCTTGTAATTGCCATCGTGTGCTATGTGCATCCCAAGAAAACTGTTGTTTCATAATCTCTCATCATTATGATTAAATAAGCCTGCAATCTCACACCATTAACAAGGTCTCTTGCTTTCATGCCTCTTTGAAAGTTTGCTGGCTGTAGAAATTCTAAAAGGATTTTCAGTCTGTGCTAGGTCGGCCTCTGACTATACAAAAAGAAAAGATATAGTGAAAACCGGGCTTTGTTTCCCTCCCAAGATTTTTGGAGATGATAAGAATGGAATCAGCTGTCAGGATCTTTGTGATTAAGCTTAAATAAGGATGAAACAATGCATCTCTGAGATTGCTGAGGCAATGACCTGTCAACAAGCTAGAGTGCGGTGCATAGCTACATCCTCCTCTGATCCTTCCCTACCTCCTTTCCTGTCTTCTCTCACTCTCAGAGGGTGGGGTGGATGGAAGAGGTGTATCCTCAACTCAAAGGCCACTGTGTCACTCACTCACACAAGCTATTTTCAGATGGAAGCAAAGTTGCAAACTCTTTCCTCCCTCTGATTTCCACCTCTTTTCATCTTGGCTCTCTTATCCCCCGAAGGCTACGCAGTGTTGGAAGACTTGTTGCAGATATACCATACTCTCTCGTCAACACAACAGACCCAACTTGTATCTCTTAGGAGCATCACAGAAAGCTCCCTGGAAGATACCTCAAAGCGGTGCTCCTCTGTAGCTGCAGAGTTTTGAGAGCTGCTTGAGCAAAATTGTGTGCTGGATAAAACCTCGATCGTGTAGCCTGCGTTTAAGGCAAAACCTGCAGCCGTGTAAAAACGTACCCGCTCTTAAGAGTCTTCTTATTTCTGACTGCCCTTAACGACAAGTGCGCGAATCCAGTTCTCTTCAAGTACCCGCGCGAGCACTTGCTACAGGTGTAAAGGAATGATGAGAGAGCTGTTCAATAAATTCATAAAGCTGTCACTTCAAAATTGTAGAGCCAGCTAGAGGATCTTTGCTTTGAAACAAATACAAACATACAACACTAGCAGCTGGGACATACTAGAAAATTAAAGGGAGGAGGAAAAGACAGAATAGAAAGCAGCATAGGTGTGTGTCTGTGCTTCTTCCCAGACTTATCTGTAACTAAAGTGGCAGGTCTGATCTTCTAAAGGTCATTCATGACATCGGGGCTTGGCTGCTTTAAGTTTGATGCGTATTGGTGCTGATGGCTGCACCACTGGTGAAAACTTTGTCCTCTTCTCTCTGTCTCTCCTTCGCTCTCCTTTCCCTTCATTCCCAGAGTGCACTCACACAAGTAAGGACACGAGCGTGTGCATAGGCAAGCCACAGGTATTTAGTGTGTCTTTAAAGGTCAGTCCCCCTCATTCACTCTCTTTACTGCTGACCTGTGGGAGTGTGCGATAAAAGCTTTCATGTGTTTGTGATTATGGCTCTGTGTGTGTGTGTGTGTGTGTGTGTGTAGGAGCCATTCCAGCTCCTTTCAGCAGAGCAAGAGTTGGAGATGGGGATAAGTCAGGTCAAAGTCAGAACAACAGCAGTAACAACAACAACAACAACAACAAGCATTTTTCCACTAATAAAGACCAGAGACATTCATTAACTATTGGTGACACTTTTATGGTCATTTAGTCTTGACGAGATGACTGAAAATTTAGGAGAAATGTTCTTAATCATATTCTCTCAGGAAATTAGATAAAATGACTGATGTCAGTTTTCCTCTTAGTTTTGAGATGCTTTTCTCTTTCTGACAGGAAAGCTGTTTTCATCAGTCGGTTCATTCTAATACTTGTACCTGATTGATGTTAAGCTACTGTGAATGTGGCTGTTGCTACTGAGTTGCTTTCCCAGTAGCTTGTTGGAAGAGACTGTAGATAAAAGATGGAAGTAGTCCCCATGACATCATACATTGAACTGTAAGGTTCCATCCAGGCTCTTTTTTCTAAACCGCTGTTAACAAGTGAAGGGTCGCTCTAACTAAGAAACTGTGGACATTATAAAGTCAATTACAGGGTACTCACGCCCTACAGCGTAATCTGCTTCATTGTCTATTTTTGCTCCAAATGGGACCTCATTTAAAAAATGAAAATCATGATTTATTAAATAAGTCTTGAAACTAAAGATCGAGACCACAAACTCATCATAAAAGTGCTCACTGAGGTCATAAATCATGTGTAAAGCAGGGTAATTTTCTCTAATTAGACTTCCATGCAATCCACATTATTTTACAACCAGGGGAATCACCCTCTGTTGGCTTCAATTGTACTGTGCAAAAGTCTCGAGCCACCTTTCAATGCCTTATATTTTGCTTCCAAGGAGTCTGACTTTTTAAAAGAAGTTCTCCTGGCTTTTTGAAGATCTTTTCTTTTTTCTTTTTTTCATTGGACATTGGCTGCTTTTTCACTCATTTTCGATCCATTCCATGTACTGGACCATTTTCAGAGGACTGTGTTTTTTTTCTTTTGAAAGAACACTGACCTATAAATAAGTGTAAATAGGCTTAAAACTTGCCATAACGGAATGGTGCACAATGTGTTCTTAACTCTGAGTAAACTGGATAAGTGGAGGACAAAAGAAGAAGTTGCAGACCTAAAAAAAAAAATATCTACAAGAGATGATCCACTGGACCGGCCATTCACTTAATTAATCTACTATTGACTGAAGCCCCATCAGAAATGGTCTCAGTGGAAGGGTGGCTGTCAAGAAGGCATTCTTAAGGAAGGAAAACAGAGAGAAAAGGCTGAGTTATGCCAAATTACACAAAACTGCCAACAGGTTATATGAAGTGATGAATCCAAATTTGAAATTTTTGGTGCGAGCCTTACAAGGATAAGTGGAAGAGAATGGATGGATGTATGGTTCAAACTGTCATCAATATGTACAGAGAAGGTGGGAAGAGAATAACAGCAGTGAGCACCTACAGCCATTAGTAAAACATGGCAGAGGCTCTGTCATGGCATGGGGCTGCTTTTCAGCCAGTGGTGTTGGAGATCTTGAGGGAATTATAAGAACAGAAAAGTGCCGTCAAGTACCATACAATACATCTGGAAAGCAATATTTTCTCAGTAAAATCAACATTTTTTGTATTTAATTATTTAGGCTAAGCTCAATTTCCCATAAATGTGACTCAGTAAGTAAAAATAATCAGTTAAGGGGATGTCAAACACAAGTTGGTGGTGTTCTAAAAGGCGATGAATCAAAAAAGCATAAAATAATAGGATACAGTTCAATATATTGTTATGGGTAGATTTTTTTTTAATTGTTTCTTCGGAAAAATCTTAATACGTAGAGGAAAAAATCTTAAAAAGAGAAACATGTAGTAATTACTGGACCTCAATATAAAAACACAACCATTTGATAGCTATTGTGGCAAGCCAAATGTTACAAAGAACCAAGATTGGCATTTCTATAAGATAACATTAGCTTCAAATCACAAACAGCTAGTTTTCTCCAAAATGAATAACTTTTTTTTGTTTGTTTTTTTAAAATAAAGATCCAGCACTATGTACTTTCTTTTATATACCTGTATCATAGGAGGATATTAGTGTGCAGTGTTAGCTATGTTTGCGTGTAATCGTCAAAATGAATCCAAAAGACAAAGTGCTGTTTCTGATGTGCCCATTCACTTATCTCTAATGGCTCTTAGTCTTTAGAGGCGGAGCTCTCTGGAGCAGATTTAAAAACATGTGAAAATGTTGTTAGCCAACCCTAATGCTTAGCTCCCCTGCTTACCGGTCTTGCTATGTACTCGCTATGTTTGTTCCGAGCCTTTCCACAAATAGCAGAATGCTACTCAGCCAAATTAAGGTGAAAGGCAGAGAGAAAATAAAAATAAAAATAAAAAAATCGAGGTCTCACAGTAATGAAAGCCCTTGAGAATTAAAAGCTCCCCCCAACCCCCACCGGGAAGCTCCAAGTGCTCCATGTCAGGCGTAGCAACAGGATAAAATTGCTGGACTTGACCATTGCAACTGTACTCGTTTACCCTGATCCAGTTGCTCTGGTGTTCCTTCCATGCCAATAGTTTCCAGCTGACTGAGAGGTTTATTTCTCTTTGTTTTGGCCTTTTATGTTCTTACTGCGAATGATGAAATTTAGAGACATTTTTGCTTAACCTTCATAAACTATGATGTAGGGACCGCTCCTGCCACCCATTTTCAGTCTATCTCCCTTTCCTTCACTGTCGGCTTGTGTCATGATGAAGGCTCTGTCACTCTATCCTTATTACCAGAAGAGAGGTCAGCGTGAGTTCACCCTTACATCACTCCAACTCTGACAGCAGCATTGCTCTCTGCTAAGAGAGAAAAAGGAAGCAACGTATGGGGAGAGGGAACAAGAGGAGGAAAGAACTCATTCTTGGTTTGTGGGGCGGGGGGGCTGTATCCATCGACGCGGCCTGTCTCCCACCGCACTGCGTTGTTATTGTGAGCTGAAGGAGTCAGTCAGGCAGCTGAGTCTTGTCTGTGTTTGCCTGCCATTTAGTGAGATGTGGAGGCACAGAGGAAAAAAGAACCAGAGGAGTACAATGCATATCACAGAAGAGAGCTGAGGCCCGAGTGTTTCTATGTCCAGAAAACCAACCCCAAAAAAACCAAACAAACCCAAAAACTCCAAAAAATAAATAAAATCAAGAATGGCAGCTGAGAACAGAGAAAGAAGAGTCTCCCATATGCTTGTATCGAGAACTATACTATTTGTTGTTACCCAAACATAAGAGAGCTTTGATTTCCGAGGAACTGGATATGGGGAGCCATATTTTTCCACTTACCTTTTCAAGTGTCTGTTTGAAGAGTGGGTATTGAAATTCTTCCTCTGCTACACTATTTCCAGCACACCTGGAGGGCATCCAGCTCTACAGCTGAACATATGTAAGCTGCTAACCAAGCGTCCTATGCTTCCGTTCTTTACTTCCCTACATCTGATCAATCCGTACAGCACGACCTCTATTCTGAGCTTGTGTTCCACTTATCTCTCCAGGACTGTGCTCCCGCATCCCTCTTTACTCTTGACTTCTTCCCCCTAAGGTTACATTGCTTACCTGCCACTCTTTCAGCCCCTGCAGGAGACAGGTGTCTCTGCTGAGATGCCCGAGCTTCAGCTACTTTTCTAAATTCTTTAATCTCCCTAGGTAACCACACCCTCTCCTCCTTCTTCTCCTCCGTCCTCCCCCGCCTGTTCGCTCCTTTTGAAAGGTATGAGCCACAAAGAGAGTCATAGTGCAACACAGAGTTCCTCAGCTTGCCTGAAGAGAAATGCAGGATGGGGAAAGGCCAAACTTTGTTTTATTATTGACATAATCCTAAAAGCTTGCGCCTGTGAAGCCAGATCAATTTTCCGCACCTTATCCTATTATTAAAAGCTGGCCTGAGGGCTAAGGAGGCCTGATCTTACAAGAAGAAACGGGAGGGGAGAAAAATCACACAGAAAGACAGACAGAGGCACACTAAAAACACCAACCCTCTCTTCAGCCAGCTCTGTCTGATAAAACATGTATCTTGTATTAATTTGATTTTCCAATGCTGTCATTAATAGATGAGCTAGCTGGGGCTGGGGCTGAGGCCTGTGGATCGGGCAGGCCTGGTGTAATACCCATGGACAGGAGTGAAGATAGAGACAATCACTGCTGCTATGAACAACACTTCATCACTGTCACGTTTGGGCAGAATTCAATTTGCAGATGTCGAACTCGGCCCCCCTCTCCTCTGTCTCTGCGTCATGCCCACACTGTGAAAAAGACAGACATATACACACACAAATGGTGCATGGTGGTTTATTGTGTGCTCCTTACAGTGAGAACCACATCAGGCAGAGATAACTGTGTTGCTTAGAATAGTCTGGAAAAGAAGGGATTGAAGAGCAGGAGAGATGCACTCCAACACCTTCACCCCATCAGAGGCGCTATAGGCCACAACATTAAAACCACTCACAAGTGATTACATAGTGAGAATTCAATGTTCTGCATGATAACCTTGGGCCCTGGCATTCACAGGGATGTTACTTTAATACCTAACTAAACACCGTTGCAGACCAGTTCTACCCCAGCCTCCCTGAACAGGACATTACGCCCAGTCACACAACAAAAACTGCTTCAAGAACACAAGAAACTGACCCATCCTCTAAACTCTACAGTTCCAGATCCAATCAAGCATGTGAGGGATGCACCTAAACAAGTCTGATTCATAGAGGCCCCCATCCCACAATCCACAGAAATCAATCCACTGCTAGTGTCAGCACAGAGACACCACAGGGTAATCTCAGAGGTCCTGTGTCTATGTCACAGTGGGTGAAAGCAGTTCTGGGAGCACAAGAGGGACCTACACTGCATCAGGCAGGTGAGTTTTTATGCTGTAGCTGATTGGGTGGTGAATGATGGAACTCAAAATTTACATCCCTGCCCTACAGCAGTACATATTAAAAAATAAATAAATAAACAGAACCAGGGGAAACTTTAAGTTGTAAATTGCATGATGCACAATGTGTAATCAGTAATCAGAGGGATCTTTCTCTTCAAGCTGTGAAATTTTCAAAGTTTTGCTTTTATCGCTGATAAGGAAACGCACGCTAGAGCGTGTGATTCCCCCCCCCCCAAAAAAAAATTTGCAGACCAGGAAACCGTTGACTACCAAAGAAAGATATATATCCAATCCATCAGAGTTTCGTCGGCACACAGCTAATTACGACGTGACAGCACACGAGCATCGGCGTCAGTTAAAAAGGCGTTGTAGCACGTCTGCTATTTGGACTAAGCAGATGATGGAAAGCGTATTGATTTTTATTGATTTTTTTTTTTGTAATCTGACAAGGTTTTCTGTGCGTCATCATTAGCGCTTGTATTGATTACTCCTCTGTGCTGACAGCGGCTGAATTTGATATTCAGATGCCTATACACTTGTATGCTAAGTGATTAGCTCCAGACAGACACATTAATAATAAGTAGGCCAGTCAAATAAGATATATGACACATGACTGACTCTTAAGTTTACAACTTGTGTCTGGCATTGACCACTAATTAATGAAGTCATACTTCAGATCACAGCAGACAAACGAGACTATTTGGCTTGAATATCTGATCTGGACGCATTACATTAAAAATAATAATAATTTAAAGAAAAGATAGCATGGTAAATGTGATAATGAGGGATGTGCTGTTTTCTGAATTAAAAATAAGATCATTGTTTATCATTATTTTAACTGCTCGGCTCTTTAAAGCCAGATCCGTGAAGGTTGTCGTTTATTATTCTTGACGTGTCAGGAAAAAAAAAAGACAAGAGTTTAGCAAACAGGGCTGAGTAAATGAAAAATGAACCATTTCAAATGAATGCTGCGAAGCTGCGAGTGATCTGGCTGAATTCAAGCGCAACTTCAAATAAACGGGGATAATAAAAAATGGAAGGTGGTCAAACTTCCCTCAAAAAGAAAAAAAAAAGAACAAGAAAAAAGAAATGACACCCTAATAATCGTAAATTATCCTCCACCTTGGCTTGTTTGCCTTTTACTGCACCTGGGCTTTAAGAACAGCCTGGACAGGAAAACACCAGGCTGTAATTCTGATATGACAGTGTACCATTTCCCTGTTAAACTGGAGCACATTCTTCTCACCTGCCTCTGCTGGGGCTGTAAAAATCAACATGTTCACCCTGCTTGGTGCACGTTTCTGATTTATTGCATGCAATGGATTGTTTTACTGTCTGCGAATTGACACAGTAATAACTGGCTGTGATGCATTCGAACACTTTGCTTCTTACTTTCAAATCAGCACACATAATAGGTGGTGATTACACCAGCCAAGCTGTGCTGCCACTGCAAATATTTCCCCTAAAGAATGGGACTGTTTGCATCCCTTTCAGTCCTACACAAATGGAATCTACCAATAATTGCCTTTTCTTCTCCAACAATGATTAGTTATTTAATGTTGCCATTTGTGTACTGTTTGATTTGTGAGGCTACTGAGGCAAAGTTTGGACGTGTGTGTATGTGTGCATGTGTGCATGTGTGTGTGTGTATATATCTAGGGACTCAAGTCTGTGATTTGTTGCATTGCTACCTTGGAAATGTATTCTTAATTGTGCCGAAACCTTGTTACACCCGCAGACTGGCAGGTCACAAATGACTCGCCAGCTGCTCGGTGGCTGTGGGCACAACGGGGAGAGAGAATTATAAGATGGATGGATGAGAGAATGTGAGAGTACAAAGGGGTGGAGTGTTTCATCCCCTCATCAGTGAGGCTGCAGGTGTCCTGCTGTCAGATCTGGATGGGCAAGCTAGTGATTTGAATGTCTGATCCGCAGCCCGTCTTTTGAAACAGAGGCCACCTTCAGCTTGTTTTGTAGATTCAGATTTATTGGCTGTGGAGTGCGATAGCGGGCCGAGTCCAAAAATTACAGTAGATTAATACAGTGCACCTGCAGATGAATGAGGTGCAGCAAATTCAAATAAGTACAGTGTATTTGCCTTATGTCTTACAGATGCTGCCTGCGAGGGTTAGTTGCCGTTTTTATTAATGCGTCTGCATACGCTCACATGACGAAAACACACCCCATTTTGATCAGGTAAGATCAAACACTACGTGGGGACACCCTGCTAAAATGTGCCATTGATTTCCAGCCCAATTCATGTCTTGGTGATTATGAACAAGACTGGAGTGTTAGCTTAAATGGAAATGACTGATGTTTATTGGCTGCTAATAAGCTATTACCTCAACCTTGCTGCAAGCTAGAAGTCAATCCATGCTCATTTCACTTGTAAGGAGATGGGAGGGGTGAGAAGAAGAAGAAGGATGGGAAGGTGGTGGCGGCGGCGGGGTTTGGAAGTATTAAGGAGACAGAGGGCAGAGTGAGATAAAAAGGGGAGAACATCCGTGTTTGTATTTCAATGTGCTGAGAGTAAGCCGCAGCTTAAAGCAATTTATATACCTGTGAAAAATGTGCCAGCCATTTAATGGCTGTGGAATTAGCCGGGAATGGAACAGCACCTATTTCAAGGGCAGGACTGCTTGCAGATAAGCATCACCATTTACTGTAATATTGAAGCCAGAGGATAGAGTCCTGTTACAGAGGAGATTAATGAAGCCCATGTGGGTGATTGTGTGTGTGTGTGTTGGTGTGGATATTGTATTTATATCTTTCCTGGAAATGTTAAGGTTTCCAGGAGCAAAGAAATTAATATTTCCTCATTTTTGACACAGAATACCACACATCAATTGATTGTTGCCTCAGCTTTGTAAAAAAAGAAAAAAGAAAAAACCCCAAACTCATAACAGTGCCATCCAGTGGACACAGTTCCCTTGTGCACCTGTGTGTTACAGCACTCACGACTGAGCCAGCACATTTGACCAATCCCGTTTTGGCTGATTTGAAATATTTAGGTTGGACACAGACATCATCATACATGCATGCACTCGCAAATACACAGACACACACAATTTTCCCCATTTGCTTTTTTTTCCCTCCACAAATGATAGATGAGTACAGTTTCTGGTGTATTGATTGAATGCTTTTATGGAATTACATCTTTGGAGCAGGTTGGGCTTTAGAGGAAAGACAAATAGGCCTGACTAAATGAGAGTAAGCACAATCCACTATGAGCTGGCTAGAAAGAATGGGCAACTGGGGGTGGGGGTGGAGGTGGCACCTAAGTGCCAGGACTGGTTCCAACACCACAGACAGACATCCATCCTTCCTAGCCTCCTGCATGTCATCACCCAGGAAAGAAAGATAGCAGTATCCAAGTGGGGATTTTTTTTTGAACTGGAATCCACTCTGCTTCTCTTCTAGGTGCTACAAGCAGTGATACGGTAACACGCTGCAGCACCGAAAGCAGCTCGATGCTTTTTCTTCCTCTCACTACAACATTTTAAATGGACCCGCTCTATTTACTTTATTGATTATTATGAAAGCATTTCATTATGCAGAAATTTATACGTCCAACAAGCAATTATGAATTCAATACTGCAAATGTAAGCTGAAATGTGTCTTCGTGGCACATGCAAGGAGGCGGAAAAGTTAGCAAAAAGAAGCACAGAGGCCCTTGCACACACATACACACACATTTACACATGCACACACTTTCTGAGCAGAAGGAGTGCTAATGCCACCATTTTCAAACACCAGCTAATTCACTCACTTAACTGCCTGTGTGGCGTTGGGGTAATTTGTTAATAGCATGGCAGTACATTACCAGAATCAGAAATTTGAAATACTGCTGGTTCTTAAGCTCCCCCATCGCCATCACCACTACCACCTGCAGCAGCAGAAGGAGAAGAAGAAGTATGAACTCTGTCTTTATATCAGTTGTATATGAGTGGGATAAAGCCTTAAAGGGACATACTACTTGCACTTCCAGGGAACATTTTTCATTTTAGGATTCCCCTATAGCAGTTTTGTTGGTTCCCAGTTATACAAAAATGAGCTCTGTGGCTTCAGAGTTGCAAACACCAAATGCTAGTAACAGATTTTAAAAGGTCTATAATAGATGTGATTTTATAGACTGCCTTTGAAGTACAATAAACGTTTGTACACAAGATGAAGATAACAGTAGAACTTTTCTGCAAGTGCACTCCTCCGTGTGTCTCTGTCAAACATAGGAACGGTACAATACTGAAAAAAGGAGACTAATTTACAAATAATAAAAAAGCGATTACACTGTAACTCACATTTTTTAGGTTGGTAAAGTTAAAGAGACCAACGTTATTTTTCCTCTTGCAGAAAGCACTGCTGCTGAGCCGCCTGAAATGCCTTGTTTGTAATCCACTTATTTATGTCGCCGTGTAACACATTGGCATAATTAGCGTTGCATTCTAACGATGAATAACTGACATTCTGTTTCATATTTTAGATGTAGCAGGAGCGCTTCAGAAGAAAAACAGAAAGGGACTCAAGGCCTCTTTTATCCCAGTTAGATCCCTTCATACATTTTGCAGCAGTCATGTGCTTATAGCCCCAGATTTTGATTACCTTCTCGTGCGTGGAATAGAAACATCACCTTTGTTTTTCTCATTCGGAATAGCATTTTCCATCATATGTTTTATTTTTCTGTTACAAAGTTTTAATTTGTATGATTCTTCTGATCATTTTGCAACATGTTGGTGTTTACGTTACTTTTGTGGGCTAAAAAGGCTGTGGATATTCGTGATGTTCAAAAGGATTGATTGATTGACTGAATAATTGCGACTTTTGAGAGTTTTTGGAGAACCCTTTTTTGTTCTGTAGTCAGAGGTGGCAAAAAGTACAGACATTCTGTACTTAAGTAGAAGTACAGATACTAGTGTTAAAAACATACGTGTCTCGGTACATCAGTAAAAGCTGAAGTACTGATTCAACTTCTTTAATCAAGGAAAAGTGAAAAAGTACCGGCTCTGAAATGTGCTCAAAGTAAGAAAGTAAAAGTAGCTCCTTGAAGAACATTTTTGACACCTATTTTTATGCAAAGTTAACTGAACCTTGTGCTACATAATGTAATGTAATAATAAAATAATATTAGTAGCTAGTATTAGTATAGTATTAGTATAGTATAATATTAGTAGATAGATATTAGTAGATAAAAATTTAGACTGAAATAAAGTTTTTATTCCTATCAAAAGCACTGAGCTTGAATCAGGTAAGCAGAACATGAGCAGACAAAAAGAAGGAAAGTAAAAGAAATAGCTCTACTTTCTGTTGCCTCCATTGTAGAGGGCGACAATAAAATGAGCATGGAAGAGGTTAAAGTGGGATTCAGCAGGAGGAGGAACCCTAAAATCAGTTGTAATAGCTCAGCGTGGGGAAAAGTGTTATAACTGACAATTTCTATTGAGCGCTCCACCCACGTGTTGCTGTTTAGGCTCAAATTGGCTTGATGTTTGAAGGAACGCAGCGACGTGAAACAATAACTTCCCTCAAATGCCTTAAACCAAAAGTTGTGAAAATATAAGGAGTAGAAAGTTCAGATATTTGTTTAAAAATGTAGGAAGTAAAAGTAAAAAGCTGTCAGAACTACTCAAGTAAAGTACAGATACCTGAAAATTCGACTCAAGTACAGTAACAAAGTATTTGTACTTCGCTACTTGAGTACAGGGAACCCTGCTAAACTTAAACTGCTAGTTATCCCTTATGAGACAGCAGAATATCAGATGAATTTATTCAATTATGAAACAAAATCAGGTTTTTGTGTCACGTATGACCAATTTCTCTCCCTACCTCGATCCATCTCTGCCTGCCATCTGCATGGTCTGACTCACAAAAGAGGAGATTAATTTGGAAGATGGTTTTTGGGGAAACCCTGTGATATTCCCAGGTTGATCCCTTACAAGTACAATCACTAGACCTAACAGTATGAGAGAAGATCTATTTTAAGAATTATGTAGAATGTTAAAACAACAACACACACACACACACACACACACACACACACACACACACACACACACACATACACACACACACACACACACACACACACACACATATATATAAAAACACAC
>VVHJ01057218.1:0-13381 GCA_015107715.1 Tylochromis polylepis | reverse complement strand
TCTTCAAGAAACTTAAAGAAGTCCAGACGCTTTTCTTTCCAAGCTCCTTAGACCCTCTTAAAACATGTGGCTATCCTAATTGGGCTTTCATCAAATTGGCAAAGACGCACAGTAAACAAGGTCAGACACCAAATAGGAGTGTTTCTCCTAGTCCTAGAATGACAAACGGAACAACCTCAGATGATCTCTTGATGATCCAAGAGAAACTTGGGAGAATTTTCTCCAAACATGGCATCACAGTTCACTTGAGACCCAGCCATACAGTCAGACAAAAACTGGTTCATCCCAAGGACAAAACTCCCAAACACAAGATTAACAACACAGTGTATGCTGGTCAGTGCAGCAAGAAGTGCTCAGATCTCTCCGTTGGAGAAACCAAACAGTCACTCCATAAATGCATGGCACAACATAGAAGAGCCACTTCAAAAGGATAAGACTCAGCTGTACATCTGCATCTAAAGGATAAAAGTCACTCTTATATTTTGGACTGAGAAGACAGATTGTTTGAAAGAGAAGTGAAAGAGATCATCTATGTTCACTGTGAATGACCATCTTTGAATAGAGGGGGTGGCTTATGACACCAACTGTCTGCCACCTACAATCCAGTTTTGAGATCCCATCCCAGGCGCCTAAACCCCCACTCACATCTTGCGTCAAATGATTGATCTCAGTAGATCAGATGATAGGGTGTGGCAAGGTCTCACAATGGTTTCACCCAAAACCACTGCTGATAATGACCTACACCTTTCTTCACACCTTGGCTCAGTGATGAGGCACATGCTCAATAGTGGGTCAGCAACCCTCTTAAGGGACAACTACCACTAGGGATTAAATACCTGGGACTCTGAACCATTTGGCTTTAGAACTGAAGAAGCTTCTTGGATGAGAGGTGAAACGTCTTCAAGAAACTTAAAGAAGTTCAGTCACTTTCTTTCCAAGCTCCTTAGATGATCTCCTGAAGACTACCTTCCATTTCTCATTCACATTTCCATTTACCCATTTGATGTATGCAACTTGCACCAGGTTCAACCTGACATTTAAACTTTAACTGCTAACATGATAAACATGATAAACATGCTAAGCGCTTGAACATTAAAAACTGCTAAACATTACAATTAGCTTTTAGCTCAAGACATGGCAGTAAAGCCTCACAAATAGACACTATTATATGTGGATCCATGGTAGAAAACTGTCTAGTGTGTGAAAATTGTCTAATATTTGAGCAGCCTAAGCTTTAGCTTCTGGCTCTCAGGGATTAGTTGCATATATGATGACCCCATTATTAGAAACTTTGATCACATGTAATATAAGCACCAACCATAATAATAGCCTATATATTCTGGGAAAATAAGGCATGTTTTAACTTAATTTAACTTCACTCCTGGGTTTTAACACATCTTATGGTCTATTGATTGATACTGATTGAACTGACTTCTGCGCCTCACTATTTAAGTACAAAAAAGGATATAGAGGCCCTCGTGGTTGGCCAGAGACCACATTTTCTGCTCTCCTACAGCATTGCAATTAAATTTCACTTCTTTTTTTTAAACCTCAGCTTTTTGAAAAAATTTACCCATGCACTTATTAATAAAAGCACAGAGATTCAAAAATATTGTCATCCAAGGTGAGCCAGGGTTTATAATGTCTCTAAGGGCCTGTACTTCCACTCAGTGAAGAATGCAGCGTGATACACTCAAAATTGTCTGGAATAGCTGTGAATTTTTTTAGTATTGCCTTTTCAGAACATTGCCTATTTAAAAGTTAAATAGCTAGTTTATTGTTTTAAAGAGGATGATTACACTGTATTTTTTTCTTCTCATCTTTGTTATGACTGTTTGTCTAGCTGTTATTATTTTTGCACCATTAACTTATATCAAAATTAATGACACAATTGTAGAAAATCCTGAATTCATTATCATTAATTGAGGTAAGAAGATTAGCCCAAAAAGAGAGGCTCAGTGGATGATAAACGAGTTGAAACCTCTCAACAAAGTGCCATTTGCAGTCAGAAGTGGTCTAAGTTGTTAATGATCACCAGTAGCAATTTTCCCATCAATTATAATGACATGAGAATGTAAAAGGTATCTCCACAGGAAGCCTCTCTCTTTTTTGCGGTAAAGCACTGACGGAGATGTGAAAATGAGCCTTGTGGACTGCTGACTGCAGCAACACAGTTTCGCTGCATGTGCCAGACTGTGCCACTGCAATTAAGTGCTGAGCTTGTGTAATGGAGCAGGAACATGAAGAATACATGGAGGTCACCAGAGTAAAAGGTTCACCAGTCACAGCTGTCATGGCTTTGATCTTCAAGACTTTGAGAAAACTTTGTCTTAAATGATGGTTTGCAGTGACGGGATTTTCTCAGATTCTGAGGAAATCACAGCAACAAAACTGTCCCCCTTCTCTTCTGAAAAAGTCTATACTGAATCCTGACACCAGCGTCTCCTGTTAGTGTGGAACAACCCACCAGCCACTGTAAAGAGCATAGTAGTGACTTTCATGGAGCAAACACAATCTGATGTATGTGGAAAAATATCTATATTATATTTACAGTATGCAGTCTATTTACTGTATATCTTAATATTGACCTGTCAAATGACAAAAGTCCTTGAGAGATACTGTTGTTAACAAGACAGAAAGAGAATGAAATGGTGAAGAGAGTAATATGGTGAAAATAAAACGTGGATGGGCTTGGATGATGTGTAGCCACTGTGACATAACCCAGTGGTTTTTAACACCACATTTCAAAGCCTCAGTGTCAACATTTCATCTTCCCACCATGTTGTTTTTTCTAGTTCTAGAAGTTAAAGGATTTCTTAATAATTACAGAAACCTGACAGTGTGACTCGAATTATTCTTCCCTTATCAAACTTTTCCGAGGTGGTTACTCTATCATATGCCACCCTTGAATGTCTCGTCGAAGAGGAGGTCTTGCTGCTGTTTTTCCCGGTTTTCTTGTCTTTCAGAGAATGTTTGCCAGTTTCCATCAGCCGGTTAAAGTCGAGAATAAGGATCCCTTTTACCCTGCTGTAGTGTGTTGTCCACATGGCCAAGCCAAGCCAACTTTATGTATAAAGCACTTTAAAAACAGCTAGCACTGACCAAAGTGCTGAACATAAAATAAGAAAAAAAGATTAATATAAATACTAAAAATAAAAATACAATAACAGTAAACAATATAGAACACCAACATTAAAAAGACAATAAAATCCAAATAAAATGAACATTTCTACACCGTGTTAAAGCCAAACTGAAAAGGTGGGTCTTCAGACCAGATTTAAAAATATTGACAGAGAAATGCCCAAAGAGGAGTTTACTTTTTAGGAGTGACTTTTTATCCTTTACCATGAAGCTATCCAGACTGGAATATTTGGAGACACGTTGAAGGTGACTATGTCATCTTTGACAGAGGTCAGCATCAGTATCGTGGATTCTTTTCATTTTACCCAGCATGTGTCTTGCCCCACACATACCAAAGGACACACGTTGGACAGTGTTTTTACCTCTGGTTTAAATATTAATTCTATTTTTTCTGAGGACATTCTTCTTTCTGATCATGGTTGTATTCTTGGTAACTTGTCCTATTATCTGCCTCGATCTCCCATTTCCCATGTGGTTAGCTCTTGGGTTTTAAATTCCTTTACTGTTGTGAAATTCCCAATGCTTTTAAGTTAGTCTTAATCCTTTATAACAATGTTGGTCTCTCAACAACTCTTTTTAATATTCCTTTTTTTCCCATTTTAGATGATGTCCTGTTAAAATGAGATTAACTCCTCTTTCAAACTCCTCTGCTGGGATAAATGATGTCATTTAAATATTTTAGTTTCTTTTGACACTTTAATTTAGTTGACACTTTAGTTGGAGATGTGAAGGCTACCTACATTTCAAAATTGGTTTTAAAGAGCAGAGGTAATCCTAAGGTGCTTTTCAACACTATTTGTGAAATTGCTACTTGTGCCCGCTGTCCCAATTTTTAAAATGAAGATTGTAAAAAAATTTCTGTCTTAAAAAAGTGAGAAATAATGTGAGAAATAATATTTTACTTTCAACATTTTCCTGTTTACTTGCTTAAATTAGTTGAGACAATGAAAGCATACTCTTGCTCTCTTGACATATCTTTCAGTCACTGGTCCCTTTGTACTCACTGTAATCAGTGCTTCACTGGCCTCTGGTCAAGCCCCTGCTATCATCGTCCTACTTTTAAAAGACCCAAGTTTGACCCTTCTCTTTGTGTCACTTACAAACCAATCTGTATAAATTTTTTTATAAAAATAATCGTTAAAAACTGCATTTTGTATCAGGCTATAAATACCATGGCGGTATATTGGTATTAACTTGCTTTTATAGTCAGTATCAAGTGGCCAGCAGAAGAATTGCAGTTTTTGGCATTTCCACATTGGCTTAATGTTTCAGCCCTGGAGTTTGCTGATTGGTTTAAAGGAAAAAAATGGAAGACCAGACACAGAAATTGGCTTGTAACCAGCTGATAATGATGGTGTACAATGACAGGGCTTACATTAAAGCCTGTTAAATGTTTTTGTATACTTTTTGCGGGTGTTTATGTTAATAAAGACAGCAGTTTGAATTAACAAAGGGTCTACAAATCCTTTTTGCCTGTACATTTTACCACTTTTTTTTAATGGATTAGGAGCACAGTCATTTAGCAGAGTTCAAGGGAGTAAAACTGGGACTTTTATGGAATGTGGCTCTTACACACAAAAAACACTGTCTTGTAATATCCATTCACAATAGCCAAGAGACCCAGGAGCTGCACTGTTATTTAGCCATAGTCTCATGTATAATGGATGATGAAATGTCTTGCATGAATTCAGCGACCTTTGCTCTTATTATGGCTGGATCACAATGTAACACCACTGTATGCTCTCATGTGTGGCATAGAGAAGCTTTTCCTCTTTCCCCATTTTTTCCTTTTTTTTTCAACAGCCACAGGAGATTTTTTAAGGAGAGTGACCTTGTTTTGCCAGAGAACTCGTGCTTGGTCAAGAAACAGTGCTCTTGTAGATCTTTAAAGCCTACTGGGACATTGTATGTCCATGCTGGTGTAAATAAATGTGAATTTACTCACCCTCTCTGCCTACAGAAATGACATTCTTAGTAGGCTTGGCACCAGGAAATTGAGTCATGTTAAGGTTTCAGTCAGTGTGTTACTCAATTAATCTGTCAGGCGACTTGTCACTTTGGCACAAAAGTATGTACATATAGTTTCTCTGAAACTAAACGTGTTTTCTGAAATATACTTATCTTGTCCACTAGCTTCATGAGGGCATTGGATTAATTTTTTAGTTTTGTTTTTTCATAAAACGCGTCACATTTGGAACCCGCACAATAAATCCAAATTATTTTGATGGTAATTTACAGGTAAGACTTGGATGAACAAATTTAAATTTTCTATTCTTAAAAACTGCTACATGGGATGACATTTTGACCTGATAATTTTTAGCTAAGATCAAAACCACATCTACTCAAACATGTAGTTTTGTGGTTTGGAATCAAGTCTATGAATCAGAATGATTCACCAGTTAAAAATCCAATGATTTAAAGATCTAACGTCTCTTTTATCTGGTGCTGATATTTTCACTCTAATCTGACACTGTGACTGTATTAATTTTTAAATGTAGTTTTATTTTATATCACTCATGTAACCTTTGTTCTTTAATCGTCTAGAGCCTTGGCCACGTTTTCAAAGCTCACTTGCTTTATTAAAATTAAATTCAATCAGTAGCAGGAAGACCAAGTAACTGATATATTTCTAGTACCAACCTTCAATATCTGAAAATGATAAAATGGCCAAATAGTACAAATAAGATGTGTGCTTTTCTTGAAATGTGCAGTTCAAGGCTTCAAGTGATGAACGAAGTCGTCTGAAATTATTAAAAGGTCATTTAAAGTAATTATTGGAAACATTCTAGTTCTACATTACTTACAGGAAGGTAAAAGGGATCATTTTCGCAATAAACGAATAATAGCCAAAAGTGAAGGAAAACAAAGTGAAGGATTTGTTAAATCTTTTTATGGAATGTGACTGTGGTGGATATGATTTGCTGATTTATGGTCTCTAAGGGAACTGACTTGGAAATTGTCAGATTTATTTGCCGTGAATTTTTGCATATTCCTCAAATGTTGAATTTTAAGAAGTCTAGGGATCCCTAAATTTCTGATCGAGTAAAAATATTAATGTGTCCAATACTTTGTTTAATCACCAAATACCTGAAAAAAGAAATACAGTCCCAGCAGATCCAGCAGTAGCGTGTGTTTGGCTCTAATTAGCACTTGTTAACACTGAAAAAAACCCACATTATTTTTCTATTGAGAAATGGGTATCGAGAAGCAACTAAATGATATGAAATACAATGGTGAACAATGGTGGTAGTTGTTACACCTGCTTAACATCAGCATCTTAGCGATATTATGTTGAGCATGTTAGAAACCTGATGTTAGCATCTTTTGTGCTTATAGAGAACTTTTGTTTCGGTGACATTTTAGCAAGTGTTCACAAAGTAAACAGTGAACTACAAGCCACATCACTTGTGCCAGAAAGCTTGTAACACATGCTCACTGTCAGCTTAAAATGCAATTCAGACTTCCCCAAAGTTAAAGTTGGAAATGTCAGTGTGTTTCCTTGAGTATTAGTAAGTTCTTTGGCAAACACAACTAGTTAGAATTCTGTGTGTGTTGCTGTTGTTGCAATCTTAGGTACAAGTAAAAGAAAAAAAATGTAGAATGAAAAATGACCTTTTTTGTCACATTGCCGTGTTCTTGTTACATGCGTTTCTTTAATGCACATCCTCATCTTACGTTTGCAAAACTGACGTTTTCAGAATGACTGTGTAACTGTTCGTGAAAATGACCATAAATGTGGAAGTAGAAGCTGGAGAATAGAATTTTTGTGTCTTTGACACTGTGAAAAATAATTCAGAGCTGCAGTAGATTTCCAGAGCCACTGTTCACACTAGAATCTGCTTTTTGTGCTGAAGGTCTAACCTGCCTAACTGCGTAATTTTCATGAAAGCTTTGCCAGATTTTCTTCTGCTCTTGTCTTTGCTGTGTCATTCTTTGCATCAATTTTTTTAATAAGGCAGAGACTCACCTTCATTCTCAGTGCTCGGCACACATATATCCCTTGTTTATATGACAGGTAGTTAGCTTGTTAGTGTCTGACGAAGGATCCAGGTGGCTCGGTAAGCCAATATAGACCAATCACCCAGTATAAGGACACACCGACGCAACCTTCTACACAAATTCATGCTCATAGTGTACTCACCCATCAAGTTTCTTTGTCCTATTTTTTATGTATCCACTGTCTCTAATTTGAACACAGATGTCTGACTGTACAGCTCTCATCCCAGATGTAGAGAATTGTTTCATTATCCTCAGAGTGTCAGGGCATTCTTTTCTCAGCCATACAGCCTAAATGGAGCCTGAGACCTAGCAGTAATGGGTGACTTGTCTCCTGGGTTGATATTCTCAGGCCCAGGCTAAGGGAGAGACAAATTAATTGAAACCACTGGGGTGCATGAGAGGGCAAGCGTAAAGGAGGCTGAAGGGGATACTGCTGTTTCAACCAGAGACAGGTATAGCCATTTGAGGGGTTATAATCTGGAAAAAGGCAACTAAAATTGGCAAAATCAAAATAAATAAATAAGAAAATTAAACAAAAGTATATAAATAAATCAACAGATTTGATAAGTTAATATAAAAAATAAAAAGGAATAAATAAGGATAATAGCAGGATAGAAAAAAGTGAGTAATACAGTGTACTGAAGTAAGTTTAACTCAAAATCCCATTTTTTTTACCCACATTTTATTATAATATGTGGCACGTTTATTGTGATGTTGTTGATTTTTTTATTCTGTCTTTGTGATTGTGTACCTGTAGTAATCACAAAGTTGCAACAAAACACAAAGCCAAGTAAAGCAGAGAAAACCATTTTGGCACTGAAAAAGTGAAACCACAGTATTTAACTTTAACTCTTTCACTTGATTAAAAGCTGATATTGTATATACCATTTAAAATTTTAAAGTTTAGCAATGTTTAAAGTCATTGAACATTTCAAATGTGACACTTCCACAGTGTCTACCCAGTTGTTATTGCCTGGGCCTTTTTAGAGTAACCCTCTCACACTCGGTCATTACAACCCCACTTGCACCGGTCTCGTGTGTCTCCTGAAGCTCAGCATGCTGTCCCTCACTTTCTGGTCTGTAGCCTTGTGGTTGCCCTTCATCTTAAATTGATGAGTGAAAAAATGTCTACAGTATTTTCCATAAAAAAATTGTTAGGCAATTTCACCAATTTTACATTGCGTTATAAGTAACTCCAGCTAGCAACAAAAGAGGGAGACCACACAAGTATATTAATCATTAACTGTTTTATTTACAAGAGATGAGAGCAGAAAAGTCTATAAATCAGTGGTGCAATGTATGGTGCAATTGGATGTGTGAATAAAGAGTCTGAGTCCATCAGCCCAGGAGCCTGCCAGTCATGTGGTGGAGAGGAGAAGAGAGCAAGAAAAAGTGGCCATTATACACTCTAAGCCACAATCACAATCAGCCAGCTGGCTGGGCTTCTTCAACTCCACCCAGAGTTACATGACCTACAAAGGCAACCTAAGGTTGTCTTTGTAGGTCATCACAACTGTAGATATTTCTCATCAAAAATTCAGATTTCCTCTGAGTCCTTCATGCCCTGTCCTTTTTCTCACATAAAGAATGACAAAAGTTTGGATGTTATGTTGATTTAGTAACCCTATAGCCATCATGGGCTACTCATATTTATGGAGCTACAACAGCATTTGCTCTTTCTTCCTTTTTGGAAGTGACTCAGCCAAAGAGGGCAAATGGCTGTTGCTCTGGCAACGTGGGCATTGTGTGTGTCCTTGCTTTGGACTAGTGATTTAAGATAGCAACGCCAGTCCTTTATGAATATTTATTTTTGGTTTTAGGTGATTGTCTGTAATATAAAAGCATATAATATTGTACTGAAATAGTAAATTGCTGAGAATTCAGAATGCAGTTGTTAAGTGGTTTTAACGAAACAACAAACACAAAGTAGTAGTTTAACCCTTAATTCAGAAAGGAAAAAATGAATGTGCACAAATTTCTGGCATGCTATTTTTGACTGAGTGTTATTTTATGTTTCTTTATATGTCTACTGCTCATGTGTGTCATGCAGCCATACTGTTATACTTAAAAGAAATGTTGCAACATTACTGGATCTCTAAATAATTATAGATGTAGCTGAATAAATAATTGCTTTTTGTTTATGACACAACTGGAAAGGGTGGGAATTTCAAAAAACAAGTCACAAAACCAATAATTTTAATTACGACTTAATTAAATTACTATATAATTAACACTGTCAAAACTTGGGCTTCAAACAGCATTTGCTGCTGTACTTAACACTAGTGCTATCAGCTGATTCATAACAAAAAAAATGACATTACGTCTGTTGTCTTGTTAATTTTCTTGTTAAAGTATCTATTTTTTTGGTCAACAATGGATGTTGTGGCTCTGTGACCTTAATGAACTACAACTTTAAAATACATTTTAAAAAAATGCTGTAAATTAAAACTTAGCATTTTTCTTGTTTTGTTTTTGCTTAAGATGAAAACTGAAAAAGTCCAACAAAAAACTCCTCTCACACTCTTTGCGCGTTCACTCGTGTTTAATTGAACAATTCTATAGGAAGCTTTTATTGCATTATTACATAACATGTCATCCTCAACTCATTTAGTATTATTTCAGTTCACCACTTGGTCCATTTCACGTGTGTGTGCGCGTGTGTGTGTGTGAGGAGGCGCATTCACAGTGAGAGCAGTAAAAGGAGATGCTAGCATGAGTGTAGCATTGCAGTCACTTCCTCACAGTCAGAAACACAGCTTATTAATTTAATACCAGTGTTAGATTTGATTTCTGATATTTGAAGCCAAGGCATCAGTATAGAGTTGCAACTGGAAAAAGTTGGATCAGTGCATTCCTTTATGGTTCAGTTAACTATCCACCATGTGGAACTCCCACTAATCATAAACACCAGCTGCCCAGTGCCTATTCTAGTAAAGCCTATTCAAACAAAATGTTTGAAAAGAAGAGAAAAAGAGAGAAAGGCAATATCGCTTCTTTTAATTCTAAAGTAGAAATTGTAGGTAACGCTTGATTTAATGGTTGATTTAAGATAATTATAACTGGCATGATGACATGGACTCTGTTCTTGTTGATATAAATAACAACAATGCCCATTACATGTCCATTTAGTTTTCTCTGCTCTACATTAAAAAAATAAAAATCAAGCAAACAAAAAATTTATTTTGTATAGTATTACAGTCTTTGTACTTAAAGGTAAGTGTATCAATAATTTTTAATATTAGCATTATTTCCTGCATTTTAGGTTCTGAATAGTTTCAAGGATATTGCTAACAGAATATCTGAGTAATTGTGGGATATACAATGAAAGCTAAACAGATTATCTTAGAAGCATACTTGCTTTTCCCACAGATTGATTGAAGAAAGAAGAACTAATGGTGATCCTCACAATAGCCTTATTTTATCTGTTGATTTAGAAACAGGATAGCTTTTGCCCATGCTTTGTATCAGAATTACACATATTCCTCAAATTGTTCAAATCCACTTACTAAATATCTCCCCCTTTTATTTACTCTTTAACACAGACAATGGAACAATAATTCTCCAAAGTCTGACATTTTTCTTTGAAAGTATTCTCAGGTGAAATTGCTTTTTTTAATCCTCTGTTTTTGAAACTGAACTGTCTGCATAGATTGTTTTGCTCTCAGTGAGGTGATTCCTGATTTTTGCAGGGCATAACCCTTTAGCAGTAGAAGTCTCAAACCATTTGCATTCTGAAATTGAAATGTCTCAGCTTTCAAGCAGGTGCAATAGCGTTCTCTTTGACTATTTGTACAGCCACTTTGTGTGCAGACCAGTGTTGTTAGATTTTCAATTTATGTATTTCTGCTGGCTGCCTTTGACCAGGGTAGGTGAAATTTGACAGTTTTTTTTTCATTCATTTAAAAATAACTTATATGTCATTCATTTCAACACTGTTACCAGCCCTATTTTGAATTTTACTGTTTTATTATTGATAGATACATACTTTATTGACCATTGCTGTACTGTTACCATAACTTCTGTTTAAAGACCCACAGCAATTAAACCCTATGATGCTCTTTTATAATCGAGGGGATTTGTGAATGTATATGACACTTTCTGTCAAGCCTGATCAGCCACGTATTTGCTTCCACAAGAATCTATATACCATAGTTATGAAAACTGAGAATAATGCCCATCCATCCATCCACCCACCCACTGACCCATCCATCAATCCATCCATCCATTCTCTTTCGCTTATCCTTATCAGAGTTGCTGGGGTTCTCTAGCCTATCGCAGCTATGAGGCGAGAGGCAGGGTACATCCTGTACCTGCCACTAGTGTGTCGCACAATGTAGCCCATTAATTCATTTGCCAAAGAGATCAATATCAAAGTTAGATGTAATCCATCTTAACTTCTCACCATGAATCTAAGAAAGAAAGTTAACACTTTTGTTTACATACAATTATAAATGGATTTCCATGGAGAGGATGGTTTTCAAAGTTTTTAAAGATTAAGTTTAGTTTACTTGTGAAAATGTGTGGTACTCGCCCATGAAGAGAGTCAATTTGTGGATCTGGACCAGCCTTTTTCACAGTTGGAAAACCTTGATAATGTCATCACTAAAATAAAGCAACATGACATAAATCTTTTGAAAAGGAGGTATCATGGATATGGATCATGTATGATTTGGTTTGTACAGGGGCTAAAAGGCTTGATGTGGGCTCCTGGTGCATCAGTCAGCTTTCTCAAGTCACCTGAAGTCATACAAGCCTAAAGACTGGTTGGCAACTACCTGGCAACCGCTGGTTACTAAGAAAACATGACTATTTCTTGAATGGGTGTGAGTGGTTGGTGGTAGTCATAGTGAAAATGATATGGGTAGGTAGAGTAGACAAGTGCTATATAAGAAAAATTCTATTCACCAAACTGCAGGCAACCAAAGAAATCACAAGCTGGTTTTTCAGTGCAGCGCTCTCTTTCTAACTGATATCATTTAGTGACAACAAACAACCTCTAGCAATCAGACCAGAAATATACATTTTATCCTGAGTAACGGAGGTTGGCAAGTGGTTGTAAACCAGTCTGTAGGTATATGTGGCTGTAGCCTAATGTATGCAGGTACATCCATCCATCCATCCATCTTCTAACGCTTATCCGGGGCCAGGTCGCGGGGGCAGCAGCCTAAGCAGAGAAGCCTAGACCTCCCTCTCCCCAGCCACCTCCTCCAGCTTGTCCGGGGAACACCAAGGCGTTCCCAGGCCAGCCGAGAGATATAATCTCTCCAGCGTGTCCTGGGTCTGCCCTGGGGCCTCCTCCCTGTGGGACATGCCTGAAGCACCTCACCCAGGAGGCGCCCAGGAGGCATCCTTTTCAGATGCCCAAACCACCTCAACTGACTCCTTTCGATGTGGAGGAGCAGCGGCTCCACTCTGAGCCCCTGGGAGCGAGCTGGAGGCCATCACCAGATGAAGCCAACAGAACCACATCATCTGCAAAAAGCAGAGATGAGATTCTGAGACCACCCAAGTGAAAGCCTTCCGCCACTTGGCAACGCCTAGAAATCCTGTCCATAAAAATTGTGAACAGAATCGGTGACAAAGGGCAGCCCTGGCGGAGCCCATCACCCACAAGGAATGGGTCCGATTTATTGCCGGCTATGCGGACCAAACTCTTGCAACGGTTGTATAAGGATCGAATGGCCCATAGCAATGGGCCAGACACCCCATACTCCCGGAGCACCCCCCACAGGACGCCCCGAGGGACATGGTCAAATGCCTTCTACAAGTCCACAACACACATGTAGACTGGTTGGGCAAACTCCCATGCACCCTCAAGTATCCTTGAGAGGGTAAAGAGCTGGTCCAGTGTTCCACGGCCAGGACGAAAACAGCATTGTTCCTCCTGTATCCGAGGTTCGACTAACGGACAGACTCTCCTTTCCAGCACCCTGGCATAGACTTTCCCAGGGAGGCTGAGGAGTGTGATACCCCTATAATTGGAACACACCCTCCGGTCCCCTTTCTTAAAGATGGGAACCACCACCCCGGTCTGCCAATCCAGTGGTACCGCCTCTGATCTCCATGCAACATTGTAGAAGCGTGTCAACCAGGACAGCCTTACAACATCCAGAGCCTTCAGAAACTCGGGGCAGACCTCATCCACCCCAGGGGCTCTGCCACCAAGGAGTTGTTTAACTGCCTCAGCGACCTCGCTCCCAGAGATTGGCTGGTCATCCCCTTCGTCCCCATACTCTGCTTC
>VVHJ01057215.1:0-18233 GCA_015107715.1 Tylochromis polylepis | reverse complement strand
CAGACCTCTCTGCATTGAATCATATCTGTTATTAATCTCTGTCTCTCCTCCACAGCATGTCTTTATCCTGTTTTCCTTCTCTCACCCCAACCGGTCGCAGCAGATGGCCGCCCCTCCCTGAGCCTGGTTCTGCCGGAGGTTTCTTCCTGTTAAAAGGGAGTTTTTCCTTCCCACTGTCGCCAAAGTGCTTGCTCATAGGGGGTCATATGATTGTTGGGTTTTCTCTGTATCTATTATTGTACGATCTACTGTACAAATATTAAGCGCCTTGAGGCGACTATTGTTGTGATTTGGCGCTATATAAATAAAATTGAATTGAATTGAATTACTATAGCCAGGCTGATAAAAAGTCAGAGCTCTGTTGAGCCAAGCATTCCTTTAACCTTAACCAGTAATGACTTCATGCATTTCTTCACAAATATAATTTTTAATGATTAGACAAAAAATTATTCATAACCATCTCACAGACGTAACATTCGGTACAGCTTCTTTCAGTACCATTGATATGCATTTAAACTCTTTTTCACCAATTGATCTTTCTGAGTTAGCTTCAATTACTTCCTCCAAACCATCAACATGTCTTTTAGACCCCATTCATACAAGGCTGCTCAAACAAGTCCTACCATTAATTAATGCTTCAATCTTAAATATGATCAACCTGTCTCTATTAATGGGCTATGTACCACAGACCTTCAAGCTGGCAGTAATTAAACCAGTGCTTAAAAAGCCATCACTTGACTTAGCTGTCTTAGCTAATTATAGGCCAATCTCCAACCTTCCTTTTATCTGAAAATTTTTTGAAAGAGTAACTGTTAAACAGCTAACTGATCATCTACAGAGGAATAGTTTATTTGAAGAGTCCCAGTCAGGTTTCAGAGCTCATCGCAGTACAGAAACAGCATTAGTCAAGCTAAAAATGATTTTCTTATGGCCTCTGACAGTGGACTCATCTCTGTGTTTATCCTGCAAGACCTTAGTGCAGTGTTTGATACTGCTTACCATATTTTGTTGCAGTGATTATAGCATACTGTCCGCTTCACACACTAAGGTTAATTATAGAGTTCCACAGGGTTGCGTGCTAGGAGCAGTTCTGTTTACATTATACATCCTTCTCTTGGGCAATATCATCAAAAGGCATAGCATATATTTTCACTGCTATGCAGATGATACCCAATTTTATTTATCCATGAAGCCAGATAACACACACCAATTTGTTAAGCTGCAGGAATGTCTTAAAGATATAAAGACCTGGATGACCTCTAATTTTCTGCTTCTAATTTCAGATAAAACTGAGGTTATTCAGCAACACTGTAAGGAATCATGGAGTCATTTTTGACCAAGATATGTCCTTCAATGTGCATGTAGTCCAACGGAAATGTAGGACTGCTTTCTTCCATTTGCGCAATATTTCTAAACTTAGAATTGTCCTGTCTCAGAATGATGCATAAAAACTAGTTCATGCATTTATTGATTCTAGAATTGACTACTGTAATTCAATATCATCAGAATGTCCTAAAAACTCCTTGAAAATCCTTCGGTTGACCAAAATGCTGCAGCAAGAGTACTGACAAGAAAGAGAAAACATATTTAGTCCTTACTGGTTTCTCTTCATTGGCTCCCTGTTAAATCCAGAATTGAATTTAAAATCCTTCTCATCACATACAAGGTTTTAAATAATCAGGCCCCATGTTATCTTAAAGACCTCATAGTACCATATCAACCCAATAGAGCGCTTCACTCTCAGACTGTTGGTTTACTTGTGGCTCCTAGGGTATTTAAAAGTAGAATGGGAGGCAGAGCCTTCAGCTTTCAGGCCCCTCTTCTGTGGAACCAGTCTAGATTCGAATGAAAGACACACTCTCTACTTTTAAGATTAGGCTTAAACACCATTCTGCAGTTTATCATTAGTTATTATTAATCTTGTGTTCTTTTCCACAGTGTGCCTTTGTCCTGTTTTCCTCCTCTCACCCCCAACCAATCGCAGGAGATGAGCGTCCTTCCCTGAGCCTGGTTCTGCTAGAGACTTCTTCCTGTTAAATAGGGTTTTTTTTTCCCCACTGTTGCCAAAGCACTTCCTTGTAGGGGGTCATCAAGATTGTTGGGATTTTCTCTGTTTTATCTTTACATTACAATATAAAGCGCCTTGAGGCAATGGTTGTTGTGATTTGGGGCTATATAAATAAGATTAAAATTAATTGTAATTTTTTTCTATTGTATGCCCAATACTCATTAAGGGTGCATGTGAGCCACTCTAATTAAAACAGGTGTCCCTTTCTGCATTTATAAAGACATGTAAGGGAAGTTTGACACGTTCAGTTTACTTTAATTAGAGTATATGCACCGTGGATCAAAACCATTGAGCCCACTGAAGAATGTCAGGGGGAAGGGATAAATGGCTGACTTTGTTTGGTTTTATTTTCTTGTTATTTGGCTCTAAAGGAAGGGTAGGGATGTGGCTAATGTGCCCATTTCTTTTGCTTTAATATCCTGGTGATCTAGTGCAACAAACAATAGATCCAAATGTCGTGGTTGCTCATTTAAAGATGTTAGCTAAATAATGAGTTCATCCATCTCAGTTTACTTTAGAATGATTTTATGTCCAGTATATTCCAGCATATCTTCTTATCTTGAAGCCTACATCCTCACACAGAGTTTACATTTCATTTCTCACAATTACCACTATAAATAGTGGTATAGATACTGAAGTAAATTCTAAATTCAACATCTAAATACTTTTCAAAGTCTACAGTGAATGCACACTTGTTTATATATTTTTTTAATCAAATTATTTGACAAGATGAATGCCAGTTTTGCACGTGATCACAAATCATGTGCAAAACAAAGACCTGAGGAATACTTATATTTTCGTGACCTTATCTTTGATACATATAATGGTGTGCTTCTTCTACAACTGAGGCTTTTAAGAACATTTAATGCTCTCTGTATTTTTGTTATAGAAGTAGGAAAAATAAAATGTATTTGTAAAAGAGCTGGAACTTTCCCATAATAAATAATTTCTGGCAATAAAAATTGTTTTTGGCAGTGACTAACTTTTGCTAAATTGGCTAAATTGTTGCAACATGACTGTGCGGATAGTAAAGTCATACCGTCCACACATTAGTAAATTATTAATCGTGTCCTCCTTAGATAGCAGGCTTCAATATCAGCTAAAACAAAGGTGCACGCCCTTGACAGACACTTTTGTGCAATGGTGCCAAGGAACCATACTGAGTTCAATTTATGCCATGTTAAACAACGGAATCGGCCAGCCTATAATCTCAGTATTTTATCAGTATGGTAAGTCAAATGTCTGCTAAGTAAAACCTTAAATGATGTGTTCAGAAGTTAATTATTTTTTTAATGAAATATGTGTTGGTGGTAATATGTAGCAATGAATGTTTGAAAGTTAGATTTATTATTATTATTATTATTATTATTATGTATTATTTATGTTAGCCACAGATCAAACTGCTTTTTTTATGCTACTTGGATTTAAAAAAAAACATTGTCTGAAGCTCAGAGTATTACCATTCATCTATCATTATGTAACAGTATGACTTTGTCAGCAGCTACACAGAGCTGTAGTTAAACAGCTACATAGAGCTTAAGTTGTCTCTGCCCTCAGTTTGCACAGGAGTGGTACAGTGTCCTCACTCAGGATGCCACGTGAGCTAAAGCTTGTCTAGCTGGTCAGTATCTATCTATTTTTTAACTTCCTGTACTTTCACAACATGTTATGAAATGATGGAACAACAATACAAGGAGTACATTATATGTTGGCTCAGTGTAGGGCAGCCTCCTACTCATCCCCGGAGGAAGCAGAGATGGGGAGAGACGGAGCGAGAGAATGCTTGAAGCAGGATATAATAGTGATCCATTTAAGTGCTGTCTATACTCTTACTATGACTGAAGGTACAGTATCTAAGGAAACCCATTTATAGTGTGCTCTTTTTTTTTTAAAAATTTTCTCTTGTGTGAAGCATGGAAAACTACAGATTATTGAAAAAAGTGTTTCAGTGGCCACAAACTGATTTTCTTCCTCTCTTCTCAAGAGATTTTAGATAACTCTTAGTATTTATCCCACTCTACAGAATAACTGAATAAAATTACTGGCAGTTCAGCAGCTGTTATCTGTTAAAATGTCCTTTTTCACAATTTCTAGGAGCCTGACATAAGACTAACGCCTGTACAAAGGAGGTCCATCATCTAGCTAAATGATACCTTATATCTTCTTTGTGGCTAATGGCTAGGATAGTATCCTATGTTCTAAGACTGACCTTGGAAGGTAATAGTTGGTAACATGTATTTAGGGGTTCTATTGGACATCAGCTGTTTCTTCTGGAAGACTGTTCCACATTTCATAACATCAATTTTCTTGGCATTTTCCCCACTTTGATTAAGTATCAATCTTTTAACATTGTAGCAAACTCACAAGAGGTAAATCAAAGAACTGAATGAGCCCCTTCATCAACTCAAAATTGATATCAATCTCATAATAGTGAATTTGTCTAAAACTACAAACTCAGCCCCATCTGTATTCAAGCTCTAAAGCCGTTCTCTTTGCTACCTCTTGCAGCTACATACTAAGTGTTTTAGGAATGAGTAAACCTTCTCCTTTGTTATGGATTATTTAATTTTCAATGATAGGTGCAGATAGATCCCAGGAAACTCTAGTCATGTGACACAATCACATGACTAGAGATTAGTTCAAAGACCCTAATATGAAAGTTTTAAGGGAAATAATTTAATGGGAAAATGTCCATTGTTTGACACAGGCTGACACAACAATAAAAGTTCAATAAGGGGAGGTCATTTAAAGGAACCGAATTTGATTTATTGAAATACATTTATATATTGAAATTTTTTGAAATACAGAGGATATCTATCTATCTATCTGTCTATCTGTCTATCTATGGAACACCATAACCAAGTGGCTGGCATAGCATACAGGAACATCTGTGCTGACTGTATTGCCTGGAAGTCCCAAGGTCAAAATGGGATACGCCCCCCAGGGTGGTTGAGAATGACCGAGCTAAGATCCTGTGGGATTTTCAGATACAGACGGATAAACAGGTAATGGCTAACCAACCGGACATAGTGATGGTGGACAAGCAGAGGAAGAAGGCTTTAGCTACACCAAGTGATAGCAACATCAGGAAAAAGGAACTCAAGAAATACCAAGGGCTGAGAGAGGAGCTAGAGAATGTGTGGAAGTTGAAGACAACAGTGGTACCCATGATAATTGGAGCACTTAGGGCAGTAACCCCTAAACTGGGCAAGTGACTACCACAAATTTCAGGAATAGCATCCAAGATCTCTGTCCAAAAGAACACAGTCTTAGTAACAGCAAAGATACTGTGCAGAGTCCTCAAGCTTCCAGGCCTCTAGTAGAGGACCACCAAGCTTGAAAGATAAAGACTGCATGCAGGGCGAGTGGGGATTTTTTTTTTATATGTAAATTCATATATATATATATATATATATATATATAGATAGATAGATAGATAGATAGATAGATAGATAGATATAGATATAGATATAGATAGATAGATATATAGATATATAGATATAGATATAGATATAGATAGATATATAGATAGATATATAGATAGATAGATATATATTCATATATCTATATATGAACAAGTAAACAAGTTTTCCATTCCTTATTCATTCCATGACTTGCACACTGCAACTGTGCCATTGCACTTATAAATATGCCATATGTGTTGCTATTGTCTGTGCAATGTTGCTATTGTCATTATTGTATTGTGTCTATTCTGTTATGGACATTGAGAGCACAGAAATAACCAGAACTCAATTCCTTGTACGCATACACAAAAAAGCTGATTCTGGTTCTGATTCTGAAGTAGGACAGGATCTCCTGGAGTCTAGATAATGATGACAGAAGCGAAGCAAGTGGAGGCTTGGATGAGGATCTCTAATGGGCCAGGATGAGGTGGAGACAGGGAGGAGGCAGGTCATACAAATAAGAACCTGAAAAGCAGAATGACAGAAAAGCAGTGGAATTTAAAGCACATGGGACAGAGGGTGATTGGCTCGCAGAAGGTGGGCAAGAAAATTATTTGTCCAGAGCAATGATGACATAATTAGCGTTGACAGCGTGGGAAAGCAGAAGTGATCTAAAGAATAGACCAGCGGGCCAAACACTTGTAGAGAAGTGAATATAGATCTTCTTTACTGAACTTAAATCTAAGCTTCATTTACATGCAAGTATCTAACTATAGCCAAAGAGAAGAGATGGAAACATGTTTCATAGTGCAATTCATTAAGTCATTAATGAAGCATTTGAAAGCATGTACTAGGTAATGATTGACGAGGTTCTGTTTATTCAGACTGTACAGTATAATGTCCCAGATCCTGAGTCACCACTGTGAAATGCCTTTATTACATCTATATTAAAGCAGTAAAATATAAAGATGAGGCACTGTGCCAAAATCTTAAAAAGAGAATGAGCAAGATTTTCCAGTGGAGCCATTACAATTACTGTGTGAAATTGGATAAATTTGTTCAAAGGTATCAGATACAAAGCCTTTATCCTCAAGTGCTTTTGATTAATCATAAAAGGGCTAAGGCCTCTAATATGCCTTTGTATTCAGCTGATAATGAGTGTAAAATAATGTAATAGAGGTTTTTTTTTAAATAAATGATTAAGTCTGTATAATTGATTTTTGTGTAAAAGCTTTTATATCTGTTCATTTTAGAGCATAGCAAAAAGGTAACCACATGCAAGACAAGGTGAAGTATAGGAGACAGGATAAAGAGGAGTTACTGTCTGGTATTCATCTACAGAAACTGAGACAAGCTGCCTGACAGTACTGACATTTGATCCACAGAGCACCTGATAGGGCAAAAACCATCGAGCAGAGTGTTCCAAACCTCAACTGTATCGAGCAGGGAGTGAAATTGGGGGATTAGGAAAGAGGAGACAAGAAGGTAAAATTGATTGTATATTTGCTCAGACGAGGTAGGGCCAAAGCTTGGCAAGTGCTAAGAAATCTCAAGGCTGCACAGGGATTACTATATCAGTGCATTTGAGTACTGTTCATTTGCTAGAGGAAAATGGCATGCCAGTGAATAGAGTTGTGATTATAGCAGTACAATCTGTGTTGGGAGAAGTTCTTCATTACACAAACTGCCTGTAGTTATCTAACATTTGGATCGATACTCCAACATGGCCATTTTCTTAGGAAATATCTGTGTGTTTTGAATCAAGTACTAAGGCTTAATTCTCTGGAATTTGCACTCTCATAAATAATGCACTGTCTTGACTTTTGGAGTGTCAGATTGTGACCACACTGAGCTTAAATCTAACTATTTTATTTTTGGGGGTATTTAAAAAGGGGCTGTAGCTCTAGGACAGGGGAAAACAACAATGATTTCTTTGTTGCATCAGGGGGATGAAAGCACAGTCATATATGATATACAGGATATGTGCTTCTTTTTATTCACAACAATACATACTTGTGCTGAACACATCTGGATGAAACAATCTAATATTGAAAAAGAAACAGATTCTGTACCTCAAACTATAACGTGTGTTCTTTTTAATTTCTTTGTTTTAAGAAACACTATTATAATTTAAAGTGTTTATAAATGCATACAATTTGTATTTCATTCTTTGATTATTCTTATTGTCTAATTAGTCAATAAATAATTTTTTTATATTTTATTTTATTGTAATAATATGACTTTAAGTAACTGTTTTACAATAAGTTCATCAGCTGTTGGATCTTCACTAATTTAACCTGTAGGAAACGTTCACAAACAATTGTTTTGATTTTAAATTTACTATGAGAAAAAGAATAATCCTGTTCTTCATTAAATCTGTGCAAAAACAAAATGAATGACTTCTTATTTTTGCATTTACAATTCAGAAGTCTGGCACTGACGTTTAACTGGACAATGCATGAGTTAAAATGACATCAGAATAACTGCATTCTGATTTACTGAGAAAATTCAACATGTGTCTCACTGTGTATAGTCTGATACATGATGTAATTTTGTGAAACATCTATTCACTAAAACAGAATTTTCTCTTTCAAGGAGAATTCATGACTATTGATCATAAAGCTCTTGTGTGACACAGTTCAGATTCAGACTCAGACAGGAGTGACACTCTGAAGAGTTAGCCCAGTGTTTGATCTTCAATATTTTCTAAATGTCTGAGTATAGTGTTAACTATTTCAGAAATCTTTTACACATTTATCTTTAAAAGTTCCTGCATTGTATGGATTATCAGTTGTTCGATGTGGCCTTTGAGCTGACAAAATACCGGTAGTCTCAAATGACAGTTCCTCTTAGAAACAGGGATTTGAATACAATGTGAATGTAGAGCAGTGATCTGTAGGATAATGCTGTGTTATTGGTGGATTTAGACACAAAAACTGTGATAATACTATATAAAGTCTCCCAATATCTCATCCCTTATATTCAAATCCTAACTGTGTGTAGAAAATAAATAATTAATTTTTGTTGTGTGACCATTAAACTATAAAATGTAGCTTTTGTCTGTTGTCTTAATACACTTTTTTTATCTGTACTTAGACAAAGAACTAAAATTCTATATGTTATTTTTTAGGTGGTAGCTGCAGGGCATCAACATTAGTTAGAATACCAGTAAAAGTCAAAGCAGAATTGTCTCAGCATTTTAACTAGCTTTATTGTGGGCTACAGGGTGGTGCAGTAATTAATATTGCTAACTAACAACAAGAAGTTTGGGAGATTGAACTTCCTGGTCAGCTGTGCTGGGCGTTTTAATTTGCATATACAGTACTCCTTGCCACAGCATGAGGTTCCTTGATGTGCATCTGTTTTTCCCCACAGTCTAAATATGTTAAGATTAATTGGTGATTATAATTTGGCAGTAGATGTAAATGTGGGCTTTGAATGGCTGTCTGTCTCTCCATAATAGGCCTGTGAAAGACTAGCTATACAGGGTGTACCTCACCTCCTGCCCAGGGTCAGTTGCAACATGTACTATGGATGGTTAGTTAATAATATGAGTTACTAAAAATCTAAGGGAATTCAAATAGCATTTCCTCCTTCCACAGAATACTTAAATGTACATTTGTAGTCAATAAAATACACTGCACACAAAAAATGGGACAAACTTTTTTTTTTTCCCATTTGACGAGTAGAAGTCAAAATCTTACCTGGTTACCTTGGAGTAAACTGTTATTTATGGGTACGTTATTAAGATTCTTACTCTTGACAAGCATAAGAATCACTTACCTAGTACTGTTAAGGGCTATGCTGTCAAACCTTTAAATATTGTGTTTATATACAGAGAATTTGATTTTATGCACACAAAACAAAACAAATTGGCAAATTAGATTATTAGTCAGATGCCCACTATTTAATATCAAATGTGATTTGCTATGACTGAATACAAGCTGAAGTACTTCTATTATTGCTCCATCCATCTGCTAGAAGAAAGTATTGGAATATAGTGTTTGATGTTGGAATAGATTGATTTTCTCTCTAATTTAACATTCAACAAATTTCCTGCAGTTATAATGCAGAACAGACATTTCATTCAAACAGATCAATCGTTTTACAGATTGGCAGACAAGCAAGACAAATGTACACTGTTTGAATTCTGAAGTTAGCCGTTATTATTATAAGGTAGTAGTTATAGCCAAATCACGTAGTGAGCATACACGGTGATCCTCTATAATCCAAGTAGTCGATACAGAGGATCAGGACTCCTGTTTGGCCTTTTGACGGCACCTGATTGATTAGCTTGGTCTTGCCATTTGCCAAAATGGATGATGAGCAAAAAGAGCTGCAGTCAGGGGTATCACTTGCCTTTGAGAAGCTGACCTTCAAGGCTGTGAGATTGCCAAGGGTTGGACAGCTTTGACTCCAGAGGATTGCTACAACATTTCAGACAAGCAAATGCACATAGCCTTCCTTTGATAGAAATTAAATTGTGTTTGCTACTTGTCAATAAAGGCAACGACATTAATGCAGTAAGCAGTATTTTCTGATGAAAGGCCCCTGGGTTTTATTTTCATATAGCTGTGAGTTTAATAATACCAAAATGGAAGGTTGTCAAATACACTGTGTACCAGTATTAATAGAGAGATTAAGGCAGTGTCAGTCTTAATCTTTTCACAGAATATAGGGACGATAAAAAACATATATAACTTTGACTTTATTATTAAAGGGAATCTATACAATCTGCTAAAATTTCCCATTGTGGGAACAGAAAACAAACATGCACAAAACAATGATGCGCAACCAGAAAACCTACAGGTTGATGCAATCATGAGGCCATCAATAATGTGAACCATATACCTCAGTTGATATTTTATTCAAAATATTCTATTTTATTCATGTGTTTCATGGTTAGACTTTAGGGCAAACACAAAGAATAATTGGTCCTCCGGGGACAGGTGACAGCATGTCTGGCAGTGAGAGACACTTCTCTTGCAGGTCTAAGGTGCATCAGGGATGGAAATATCTCCCACAATGCATCAGCTTTGTTGTGTTAATAGTCCTGTTATATCTGCTCGTTTTCTGCAAACAAAAGCAGATAGGAAGGGGGAAGATCAATGTCAGATCTATACTTTTATACATTCAAAATGAATCAGTCTTAAAAAAATAGAAGGTTCACTATTGATATTTAAATGTAAAATTCTGTTAAATGAATATGAACATTTAACATGTTCTTCTTAAAACATATTTCAGTTTGTTTTGCTCCATTGTTTGCTTATGAAATTGCCTCACTAAAGTTTTTTATCATTATTGAAGTCCACTAAAGCCTTGAGGTTTAATGAATCCCTCTTCTATACTCCAGCAGCTAGTTCCCAGATTGGCCACACTTCTATCAAGGATTTCTTTATTGCTAGTGGGTAAGACAGATGATAACAAATTCCTCAGCAATTAAACACAATGACATTCTCTGAGTCATTAAGTACAGCTCAGTCCCGTAACAATAAGACAATCGACTACAAAATGAAACGTTCTGCTAATGATGCACACACACACAAAAAAAATCAAAGTAACGTTGTACCCATATTATTTCTCTCTGTACTCAGCTAAAGATGGGTAGTGTTGGACACAATGACATTTTTATGGGTAACTCTTCATGTCATTGTTTTTTAGCTTATCATATTAATAGTACATTGCAACTTCCAGTATTTGTCCTACCAACACAAGCTGGCAAGCCTCTGAATATTTCACAGCAGCATGGTAATTTCAATGAATTATCTCTGTGACAGCAAAACAATAATTAAACTGGCAGTGATGCCTGCAGGCACGCAGAGCTGGTGGTAGCCTTTGCTCTAATGCCTTTTGACTTCCTACTGACAGCTACACCTGTTGGGTTTCATTTCTAAGTGTCATAGAGTACCACCACTTATTGAATGCCAAGCCAACATCCATGGTTAGTGTACGAGTGTGGTATGAATTGCGGTGATAGAAGAGTAGACAAAATATATTTTGCTTTACAACTCCATATCAAACCTAGCCATACCCTAAGAATGTTTACTTACTGCATCTTACATATCATCTGTGAAATGTTTGTATAAAGTGCTATGATTAGTCTTACACTGAGAATAGCAGAACAGAGGTGCTTCACCACTGCAGCTTTTCTGTTCCATGACGCTTTTGTGTGCATGTGATCAAACAGAAGAGGTGCAATCTTTGGAGCATGCTGTAGTGAATGTTTCTACCACACTCATCCTTCGGGATTAGTGTTTAAACCATGACCTAGCGGCTCAAAGATGATGAGAACAGTGTTCCAATCTCCTTCTCCTCTGAAGGCTTGGCAGTCCTCGATCTGTCCATCTTCCATCACTTCCCTCCTTATTCCAACCATGTCAAATTAAAGTTAGACGTTTTTTTTCAGACACCTAAAGCCTTACTTTTGTTTCGTGCCCAGATTCAGCAATAATCTTTATCTAGAAAAAAATAAATAAATCAGCTTCTTATTCAAATGTAGAACATTGTAATTCAATGTGACAAAGAGTGTAATGAAGATTCAAATTTGCATTACACAGACAAATGACGAACTCCAGCTTTGACTCTGGCTCTTGGTTTCTCTATTGGATATATATACCACAATTACCATAACAAGCCCCAGCCTTGTTACAGGGAGAAGCTCAGCTGTCAGTGGCAGCTAAGTGGGTTACAACTCACTTAAGATTCTTGCTGTTTTATCCTTATTGATTACAATAGAGATGTTATAGCTTTTTGTAAAAAAAAAAAAAAAAAAAAGCTAATTTTGTAAAGAAAGTAACAGAGGTTTGTTTATAAGGCAGAGGTTGTTTTCAAGTTGTTTGCGTGGTATGAAATGCGTGTTTTGATTATGTTGCACACATGATGTGTAGTGTATATACACAAGTATGTTCTACTGACCAGCCTTATCCCCTGAAGGATGATTAGTTAGGCACGATTACACTTTTATTACAGTGATTTCTCTTTCTAACCCGCCTAAAGTATTTTTTTATGCTTAAACTCAATGTAGCAAGTATCACACAGTTGCAGCTCTCTGCTCTGTAAAAATATTCACTTGAATATTATCCAGGCAGCAGTTGGTCTATATTCTCAATCACATTGTAATACTGAAAACAAATCGCTAGTATATACATAAATTCTTTTTGTTACACAGCATTGTGACACATAAGAAAAAAAAAAAAACATTTATCAATGAGTTATAAAATATTCCATGACTACTCATCAGTTAGATCCTAAATAAGATTGGTGTTTTCTGGAAATCCACAATGATGATGACTAAAAAAAAATATTAAAAATATAGAAATATTTTCTTTCCTTAAAAATAATATGAGGGGTCAGGCTGTTTGTTATATACACTTGGTTTTCTTATTTTTTCTTCCGTGACCCTGAATACTTTTCAACAGATTATACTTGTTTTGGATGAAGCAAAAGACCTTGTAAGAGAAAATGAATTCAGACAGTTGTGTCTGAGGATAATAAAGATGGCTATCTTCAGCATTTACAGGATTTACCAAGTGGTTTAAAAATATATTTCTACAGTCAACACACATTTTGCTATTTATCTACCATTCCTGTGTATATTTGTACTTAAAATGCCCCCTCAAGTGGGCAAGTTTCACTGGATTGCTTTCTGAGGGTGCTTCAGCATTTCTGTGCTTAAGGTGCTTAACCTAAAAGTGTAACATTATAGTTTTATTTGCCAAGGATTTCCTTCAAGTCAAGTTGTGTTACAAATATGCACACCAGCAGAGAACTTGCTCAAGCAAATAGCCCTTTCTAAGAAATAGTACAAGCACACAAGGTATGCTTCTGTAATATGAATAATCTGGCCTTGGCTGGCAACCTAAATCCCTAAACCACCCTTAATTGGAATGCTGAATGAGATGATATTAGATTCCATCTTCCACAGCAGTGACAGCAGTTGCTATGAATGGCAAATCCCTGTTAGCAAAGACTGTCCACTATGTGACCTGTCATTTATACAATGCTATATATGAGGGAGGTAAGCATGAAGTGACATATTAGATTTTCTAAATGCAATACAAATAAATTGTTCAGGCATACTGAAATGTCAGTTTTTTTTAAATTTTAAATAATATCAGGCTGATAATTTTGGCATGCTTACATCATTATTATTATTATTATTTTAACCACTTATCCATTTTACAGTAGCACCTGGAACCTGTCCCAGCAGCATGGGGTAAGAAGCAGGTTACATCCTGGATAAGTCTTGCCAGTATTAATATAAAATTTCAAATTTATTGATAGCCGCTTTTATTTCCATTATGAAACCTTAATTCTAGATCCCAGTCTTTACTGTGCTCTTGCTGTCCTTTCTATAACCTTAGCTGGATTATCTGTTCAGCCCAGCTGGTAATGGTTCAGAGGCACACACAGCTGTGCAGGAGTTGGTCTAGAAGGCATTTGTCCAGGGACCTGAATATGATTAGTCAATCACCCAGTGCTTCCTGCTTCAAGGCTGTTGTCCAGGGTCCCTGCAATGGGGTGCCAAGGCCACAGAGCTTCCTGCCTAAGCTGCTCCTTCTTCCCATGGTAGTGAAGGGGAATAAGCAAGCTACTGTGCTTATTTTAAACAAGAAGAGAACACTTCAAAGGACCACTGATACCCTCAGCCCCATTTCCGCTTGTTTACTGTCTTGACAAGTAAAAAGAGTTTAGTCCCTGGGAGCAGTGTTCTGTGTGTGTAATTACTTTTATCTGTTGAAAATTATTTTTCTCCCTTTTTTCACCTTCATTTCCTGTGAGGTTTAGTTTCATGCATTGGAAATGACTTGAATTGACTGATTGTCTGAATTGGACTGAGATTCCAAGTACCCCATTTGTTCAAGCAACTGCTTAACAGAGTTTATGCACACATAAGGTGACCTGTTTTAAGATTTATACAGCCAGTAGATTTTTTTATGCGTCAGTGATCGCTTAATTCATTGTACTTTGCTATCTGCTAAGCTCTTGGCAAGCAGACCCACTCTTTAAATATTCGGTTTTCCCTTTTTAATGACCCACATCAAGTGGTCAAATATTAAAGTTTAAAAATGAAAAGCTATCATTATTTTAAAAAGAGCGCAGGAGCACAAAAGAAAGTAGAAGTGGATATATTCTAATGAACATAAAGATTTGTGCACAGAATGGAAACAAAAAGTACTGTCACCTCAGGAAGATTTTAAAAAAAATTAATTGAATGCTATCAAAAGTGCTGTCAATACTGCTCACAGTATAGTCCGCAAAGTGGAAAAATTGCTGTCACTGTCCAAGAGCCCAGAAAAAGCACATTCCTCTCATCTTAGCCAATCCAAGGAGAAAACTCTCAGAGGATGGGAGGGGAAAGTGAGGGAGCGGGGAGACTGGAGGAAGGGGAGGGAGGAGGCACTCTCTTCTAATGAGTATCTGGTGGGTGTTCTCCTGAAGTCGTGACTTGTTTGTTCTTCTATTATTCTCTGAGTCCTCTATCCCTCCATCCCTCTGCAAGGGATGACCCCAGCTCAGAGAAATAGATGTCGCTACAGAGTAATGCTTGTCATGGCCTCCTGTCAGAGACAGCTAATTGGATCCAGTCAGAATGACCCTCGATTCTTTCCCTATCTCAACTGTGACCTAATCCTTCTGAGTGGCCTCTTTGACATGTATTTAAATCTAGGCTCCCATGTTACTATAAAAATGACTTGTTAAAGTTCTGGATACCAGATTAAAATCAGCTTCTGTGACACTGGACAAGGAGTAGTTGCATGGCCAAGAAGAGAAGAGAAGAGAAGAGAAGAGAAGAGAAGAGAAGAGAAGAGAAGAGAAGAGAAGAGAAGAGAAGAGAAGAGAAGAGAAGGACAGTGGGAATACTGGGGTATTCAATATTATTCTATATTATTAATACATTCATAATAAAATGAAGGATGTCCACTTAACTAACTGCCACAGGAGCAGTACAGTTAATGTTTTCACTCTTGTTCTTGATATACAGGCAGCTCATTTTCTTTTTAGAGTCCCTCTATTGTCCTTTAAACTTAACTCTTTTGAACTCCAAGATAATTCGTCCTGACCCATTTCTTTTCCCACTTATCTATTGTGAAATGCTGAATTCAGGTATCTAAAAGAACAAAAAAAGGACGAGAACGTCATGCGAGCATATAGCATCATCTCACCTAATTAGCAGGCAGAAGATAAAAGGCTGTCATTCATAATTGAAGCTGGCGGAGGAACCCTGTCATCCCCGAATTTGCAAGTGAGAATGTTGAAGCTGCGTGATTCCTGCCCTGCTTTCATCTGCAGCAGCACAGAGAAGAAAATCTAAAGGGCAAGATGTGTCAGTTTTTCATTGCATGAGTGAAGAGAAATTAATCCACTGTGCTTCATTTAAAATAAATCGTCACAATATTTCAGACATACACTACCTCTCCTTCTCTTCTCAAACAAAGCTGTTGGTTTTTTGTTTTTTTTGTTTGTTTTTTTTTTGTCTCATTGTTTTGTTGCCGAGGGGCAGTAAACATGAAGAGTCTCCGATGATTTGGTTTGGTGCAGAGCAGGTGAACCCGCTCTGTGGAGTTATGCAGTGTGTCAACACTTTGCAGAAAGAAGATCAATATACTGCTCAAGCAGGACTGGTTTCACGCTTTCCACAGCTCTACAGTGTTGTAGCAGTTTTTCAACATTTTCAGTCTGAGTCACGACAAGACTTCTGAGATCCTCTCTCTGCAGCAAAATTAGCTTACTGCAGTGGTCCAAAACAGTGAATAATAATGAGTTAAGTGACAAAATCTGGTTCACTTGCTCCTACTCACTTCCACCTGGCTCTGACCCTGCCATTTAATGATAGTTTCATACTGAATTTATTGTCTGGGAAATTTTCAGCTCATTACTCCCCTCTAGGGAGAGCAAATGTCTTCAACAGGTCATCTATAGAATATTGGCACCATTGGAAGTGATGGATGAATGGATCATGGGACTGATAAGGCCTATGTCTGGACAAAGAGATACTATGTATATATGTTACCATATTGATGTCTAGTTCTTCATAATGTTGCCAATTCAATTAATTTTTTTCAGTCTTTCCTATATGTTTGAATATAATGTCTGACTTTGCTTGATCACTGTGTAATTTGAATAGTCTATTATGCACTTCCCATGGCTATACCATAATTTTATTCTTGTATCATGCTGTTTTATGTCCTGTTTCAAGTTTATTGAGAGGACATGAAAGCAAATAATTTTAATGGCTAAAAAACTATTAATTTTTTTTTCTTGGATTATTTCACAGGTCTTCAAGGATTCTGTGAAGTACTATGTTATATCTTCCACAAACACAAAAGAAAGCAAAAATGTAATTAATATTGATATTTCAGCTGAAAATTGAATCTTTGGCTTTGCAGAGACACTCAAGGCTCTTTCAGTACTATATAAGAACTTCTAGATATGATTCACCCTGAACCTTATCCTGTTAACTCTAAATGAATTTAATTAATTGACTTTTATCATCAGTGAAATATGATCTTTAACTTTATCTTGAGATTTCTACCTTATGAACACTGTAAACTCACACAATTAGGTCTGTGATTTGTATACCAGTTTTATAGTTTCCCCACTGCATACTACCACTGTCAATTTTAAACCAAACAATCATTATGTGGTCAAAAAGCAGACTTTCAGCTTTAATGCAAGGGGTTTAACAAAAATGTAAATTAACTGTTTAGGAAATACATCCCTTTTTATACACAGTCCCCCATTTTTAGAAGCTCTTACTTGGATAATTGACTATTCAATTCAATTCAATTCAATTTTATTTATATAGCGCCAAATCACAACAATAGTCGCCTCGAGGCGCTTAATATTTGTACAGTAGATCGTACAATAATAGATACAGAGAAAACCCAACAATCTGACTGACTGCAAAAACAAACCTAAGAGCTTCTCAAAAAATTGGCATTTTCAATGCCCAAGTTACTTACCTGATCACAACACAATAAAGAATGCTTTTTAGTAATTAAATACAAAAGTGAAGCAGAAATCCAGATTAAATGACTGTTGTGGCAAAGGCGAACATAAATACATATAAAAACATAACATATAAAATTGGTATTTTTTTCTTTGCCAGCATGAAAACTATTTGTTAGACAGGGCTCAATGAATTATCAATACACAGAACAATGGGAAAGTCCAAGGAATTTGGGTCCAGTGACTGGAGGTATGTTTGGAGGAATAAAGGTGAGCCTTTCAGCCTTTAAAACAATATTGTACCTGTCACGCACGGTGGTAGTAGCGTCATGCTTTGGGGCTGTTTTGATGCCAGTGCTGCTGGCAGTGTTGGGGAGTAACGGAATACATGTACCTTCGTTATGTATTTAAAATACAAAATATGAGTAACTGTATTCCATTACAGTTACCGTTTAAATAGGTGATAAATAGAATACAGTTACTTTGTTGAAATAAATGGATTACGCGGCGGTATTTTCCTGTTTCATATGTTAGGCTATCCCCTCTCTAATTTTGGTAATTACACACATTGCCAGAAACCCAAACGAAACACGCAATAAGAGGCTCTAATGTAAGTGTCCTGTTAATGTTGGTGGTGTCAGTTACACAATGGACCTGGAGCTCAGTGTCAAAAGACTCCAACCTAGGACAGAGGAGGATTTGGTCTTGGAGCAGCAACACCTCTCTGGCAACAGGCAACTGTAACCGAGCGTCGAGAAATGGTGGTGGAGGAGGTGCGTCGACAGGAGGAAGCAGCCAGACATGCCAGT
>VVHJ01057212.1:38829-52302 GCA_015107715.1 Tylochromis polylepis | reverse complement strand
GACACATCACCTTTTGGTTCCTTGGGATGTTTTTTTTTTTTTTTTAGCTTTTCTGGACATGAATTCCCAAATAAAGTGAAGTCCATGGAGTCCGTGCACGTGTTTCTACCTGAGAATTGTATCATTAAAGCTATTTAACTGCTGATAATCCCCATTGCACCCGCCCCACGTTGGTAATAGTTCAGCAGAAACTGGATCTGCTGACTTGACTTGGATATATTACCTGTTGTAGTCCACCGTGTCCATCCTCCTCTTCCTCCTCTTACCTTCCAGCTGCTCTCCTTTATGCCCAGCATCTGTTATTCTGCAGCATTTTTCTCCACTGCTGAGGTGCACCGCTCCCTGCAGTTTCTCCTCCACTCCACTCCCTTTTTTTCCGTGCGCTTGTTTTTCTACATTACCGAAGACTCAGATCTTCCTTCTTCTTTTCTTCCTGTTAGATAGGAGGTGCTAATGGGTTGCCGACCAGCCGTGACCTCGTCTGTTGCGTGCTTTGGAAGACTTTTAGCCCCTGTAAGCAATTCAGGAGCCCGCAGAGATGAAAAAGACCTTCAGTGCTGTTTAAAAATGAGATTTTATCCCACTTGCTAGCCCTGCACCAGGTCAGAAAAAAGGATAAACTATTCACAATAAACCCCTCTGCTTTCACAAGCTATTTAACGAACACTTAACAAAACAAAAGGGAAACATTCATTCCCTTATAACTTGCATATTAGTTCAGATTTTTAACCTTTTTCTTCTCTCTATAGAACAAAAACTGAAGCAAGTGGTGTAAAATATGAGAAAAAGTTTGCTTATTTTATTCCAACGCAGCTCAGTCAGTAAGTGGAAACATAAAAAGGATGAGTCAGAGGTAAAAACAGCTATGACAAGAAGAAGCATTCCTCTGCTGAGTCTATTAAGTGACATTAGAAGAGCTAAAACAAAGTTTAAACAGCTGACTAAACACTGTTTAAAGATGCTAATTACACTGCTTCGGTGCTTTTGTGCTGCAATTACTCGTCACTTTTCAGCCGGCACATCGAGCTCTGATAAAGCTGCAGTGAACTCAAACGTGGTGATACGAGTCAGTATAGGTTGTGGCTTTGAGAGTTGATGGGTGAAGCAACATGAGGCAGTGGTACAGTTTCTGTGGGTTAGCTATAGGCAATCATGTTTACATTAGCTCACAAGGTAGAGCGGGTCATCCACTTGCCTTGGGCAAGATACTAACCCCGTGTTGCTCTCTGATGCATCCATCAGAGTATGAATGTGTGTGAATGTTAGATAGGAAGCACTTATGCACAGGGAAAAAAAAGTGCTTATGTGAATGGGTGAATGAGGCATGTTGTATGAAGCGCTTTGAGTGCTCCGGGAGAGTAGAAAAGCGCTATGTAAGAATCAGTCCACGATCATTACCATTTATATTTACAGCTGCTCCATAAGACCCACTGCCTCCTCGAGGTCTAACACACTGTACAAAGCTAAAAGACAATGTGGAAGTGCCAGTCAGGCCCCACAGACTTCCCTGTTAAAATCCCCAACTTTACATCACAATTCATCATGTTTCCATATTAGTACATGACAAATACATGGAGGGTGTTTTGGGTTTTTTCTAACTGTTTCTTTTTGGATTTTCTTAAAACCTCTTAAGGAGTGTTCGGTGAGGTTCCTCAGTTATCTGCACGATGGGAGGACAGACAGAGATTTTGGTTTCTGTGCAGGGAGGAGAAAAATAGCAGAGCGGTGTACAGCTTTTCACATGTGGGGATATAGACGTTACTTTTATTTTTGTTGAATTAAAGAACAAGAGCACGATAAAAGTGTGAAATGAAAAATGCGTCTGGGAGAGAAAGAACTACATTATACTGCTAACACAGCACTGGTTCATTGCAATAACCTGCACAGACAGCATGTCTGCAGGGATTTGTGCTGGTGTGTGGGACTGTAGCTCCAGGTTTCTAATGTTAACTGGTAATTATGAGACAGTGAAATTCAGGTCATGTTATGGAGAAACATGAAAATAATGTGAAGAGTGGTTTAAGTTAAGCTCATTTCTCTGAGTAATTACGTAACATACTGCATTACCTTTAAGAAAAGTAATAAGCAATGAGTAATTCTATTTTTCTTTTTGAGTAACGACTCAAGGTTCTGCATTATAAGACCACTGAGAAACACACTGATCCAGAGTCGCTTAACTGGACCTCTTGACTACGTTTGTCCAGTTAGTTTTAATCGATTATTAAAAATGTAACTATCTGACAGTTACACTCGATGGCCACTTTATTAGTTACAGCTTTTATTCCTCATACACTGTGGTCATAAATGGATGGACATGGTCAGCAACAATACTCAGGAAGGCTGTGGTGTTTAAATGATGCTCAGATGGCACTAAGGGGTTCAAAGTACCGTAAGAACATTACCCCCACACCATTACATCACCAGCAGCCTGAATTGTTGACAAAAGGTAGGATAGATCCAATTTTGGTGAATCTGTGTGAATCATAGTCTCAGTTTACTTTTTTAGCTGACAGGAGTGTGGTCTTCTGCTGCTGTAGTCCATCTGCTTCGAGGTTCAACATCCATTCAAAGGCCTAAATGCACTAAATTGCTGCCATGTGATTGGCTGACTAAATATTTGAATCAAGGTGCAGTTGAACAGGTGTAATGTTCTAATAAAGTGGCCTGTGAGTCCACATAGTTTGTTGCGTGAATTTACGTGTGCAGAGGAACCGATAAAATGGGCACTGTTTAACACCTTCATAGACTCGTGTGTCATCAGCAGGTAGCATTTGAACAACTGAATACCCGCTAGCCAATCAAATCATATGTGATTTTTTTTCTTTTACATCATTTTTGTAGTTTTTTTAAGAGTCTGCAACCAGCCTTGCTTAATTTTTTCTACTACAAATAGTTTTATATGACTTGGATATATACAATGCATTAAAAACTGGTGTTTTGCCAGTGTATGCACAGACAGTAGACCACGAGTGACGATGTCAACGTCCCAAAGCACATCCTGACTTTTGCAAAGGTCTTGGCAAAACAGCTATTGAAAAGTTACACAGAGTAAATGTTTTTGGCAGACAAAAAAAAAGTAAAATATTTCAAACTGCTATAGCAGCACTTCATGCTCAGAGGGCTTCAAACATACCCCTGGTGTCATTTGGGATTAGCAGCAAGGATGTTAGACCCTTAACCTTACTGCTGAGAGGCAGGAGAAAGCTGCAGTGAAAATGCTCAGCGGGACCTTTCATATACGGTTCAAGTACGTGTTTTCTGGAAACTGCGGTCTTGCCTGAATTGGACAGACGTATTCAAATGAGCTGCTGCTGTTCACAGTGACCATTCATCCAGTTGTGCCCCAGTGTCAACATTAACAACGAAATTGTGTTACACAATGAGAAAGCTGACTTACCATTTAAATGAAATGACATGAGAAATACGGAGGATTCACATTTGTCCCTTTTCTGGCTTCAGTGTGAATCATTGTATTTGTATTTCAGCTCCTTTTTTCCTTTTGCTCCGGTAACTTGGGCTCATTCTACATCCAACATCTGAGTGAATGTTACCAAATGCCCTTGAAAGGTTTGCATGCTCACCACCACCTTATTTACCAGCTTCATTGTTGGTTCTCATGATAAAACCGACTTTAAGATGCACTCCTGCCAAGTCCATAAGAGCCTGAGCCCTTCTTTACCTTTATTTATAACAAAAAATGATAAAGTTAGATATTGGGAGGTGTAGCATGTCATTCGTTACTTGTTAGAAAACTCACAGGCAAACTGCATCTTCTCTCTATTTATCTACATCAGCCCGAGCATCATCATCTTTCCTTCAAAGGTCAACCGTAAACATTTACTTTGAACTTTGAGTGCATCGGCCCGGTGGGAGGTTTGGAGTGACGCACGGTGCCAAATGTAGCTCTTCTTTTGAGGCCGACAGCTTTGCTTTTTGCCACAGGAAAATAATGGGTGACAGAGAGAGAGCAAAGCGACTTTGCCTTTCGGGCACGTAGACAGGTACTTTACTCATCTGCTGTTTGTTCAAGCTGTTATGGGGTTCCTGCAGATCCTGAAATAGTTTCAAGAATAAGGCTTTAATTGGTATTAAAATGGGCTTTCAAACACCTTAAAAATTCCAGGAGACAAAAATGCTTTCTGACATAATCTGTCAACTAAAATCTAAAAATATTTCATCTCATCTTCCCTCACGTTAACAAAAGAACCAAACTACTTTGCTCTAAGGAGGAGATGTTCAAAGCAAACGATGTGGGGGATCGGCAATTTCAATGAAAACGGGTTTCAGCCAGTTTCTGAGGCAAAGCTGAGGCTGCTACCACATAAGGCAAGATGTATTATGTGCAGGAAGTGTTGCAAACTCTTTCAAGGGATTTAAGGCAGTGAAGTCCTGCAGCGATCCCAAGCTCTGGACCCTCTTTTCCTTGCAGTTCAGCCAAAACCGCCTACCACGCTCCTTGACCCCGCCCCTTACATCTCACATCAGCTTGTTTAAATGTTTAGGCTGCGCCCGAACCACAACACAGAAATCAAACACCTAACTGATTTTGTAATTTCTTCATATTTGCGTATTGCAGAGTTGATGTTAAATGTTATTGTTATCACTTAAAAAGCCTTAAATCTAACTTGTTAAGACGCAGGACTCACAGCCAAAAAATAATCAGACTGATCATCCAAAAATCCAAAGACACCCAGAAAACAGTCAAAAAAACTGCAGACAGTTTAATGAATGTGGTTAAAAATTGCCAGTCTGGAAAGTGCTTGTGTATTTAATAGCCATTTAACAGCAATAATATTTTAAATGTAGCTCCAAGTGTGGCATCTTAACCTTTTCTGTTTTCTCTCCACTCTCCTATTGCAGTAAAGTTGCATGAAGTAAGTGACCTCAAGGCAGATTCAAACCTAAGCTGCTGCACTGAGCTTACAGCATATGAGTTGCCAGTGAGCTAAACCAGCACCAAAGTGTGGCTCTTGAAGAGAATGTCAAGTGTGGTTAACTTAGCAATGTTAGCATTTAATTTGCTTCAGGTTAACTGAACATGGTTATGCACTATTCTGGTTGAGTGGATAAATGCTAGCTTTCTGTGAAACAACCCACCTGTGCATGCAACTGCTCACTCTTTTTTTTTCAGCTTTATTAGATAGAGCAGTGAAGAAACAACAGGAAAGCAGGGGCAGACATGCAGCAAAGGGCCACAGGTTGGACTCAAACCCAGGCCATCCACTCTTAGCCATATGGCATGTGGGCGCCCATTCAACGCGCTGAGCTAAACCGGCATTCGCAACTGCGCTTTCTTTGCATCAGCATTTTCTGGTAGAGAGCAGAATTCATGGTTCCATCGATTACAGCAAGTCGTCCTGAAGCGGCAGAGCAGCCCCAGACCATCACACTACCACCACCATGTCTGACTGTTGCTGTGATGTTCTTTTTATGAAGTGCTGTTAGTTTTATGTCAGATGTAACGGGACTCAAACCTTCCAAATTCAGTTTTTGTCTCGTCAGTCCACACAATATTTTCAAAAGTTCTGGGGATCATCAAGATGTTTTTGGTAAATGTGAGACGAGTCTTTGTGATCTTTTTGGTCAGCAGTGGTTTTCTCCTTGAACTCTCCCATGGAGGCCATTTTTGCCCAGTCTCTGTCTTATTGTTGAATCATGAGCTCTGACCTTAACTGAGACATGTGAGGCTTGCAGTTCTTTAGATGTTGTTCAGGTTCTTTGTGACCCAAAAGTTGAATTGTTGATGCGCTCTTGGAGTAATTTTGGTTGGTTGGTCACTCCTGGGAAGGTTCATCACTGTTCCAAGTCTTCTCCATGTGTGGATAATGACTCTAATCGTGGTTCACTGGACTCCCAAAGCCTTAGAAACTCTTTTGTAACCCTTTCAAGACTGATAGACATCAATGACTTTGTTCCTCATCTGTTCCTTTAGATTGTGGCATGATGTTGTACTTTTTGAGATCTTTTATCCTGTTTCACTTTGCCAGACAGGTTCTGTTTAAGTGATTTCTTAATTCAACAGGCCTGGCAGTAATCAGGCCTTGGAGTGTCTTGTGAAATTAAATTTAACTCTCCAAAAGCTGTGGTTAATCAAAGTTAATTCATGATTTAAAAATCAGGAATTAATGGTGTTAGATCTTAAGAATATATGAATAATTAGTTCAGCTGGTATTTCTGGTTGCGATGGATCAATTGCTTAATTGTCTGGTTGACCAGTTATGCAGTAAGGACCTTTGTTAAATGATGAACGCATCTGAGTATTAAACCAAACAACTTCTTCAAGAGGTCACAGAAACCATCTTCACCATCTTACTGTACAGTTCACAGAGCATGAAAAGACCGCTGTTCTGTCAGTACCAAAAAAGAAGGTCAAAAATAGTTTTTCAAAATCATGTAATCCACATTTTTTTTCCAATTATCTCTAATGACCTAATCACAAAGGATCAAATCACCCTTTTATTTCTTTATGATGCTCCATGACTCAGGACTGTGGAGACTGTAAGTCTTAAACTGTGCACTGGCACATGGACCCGCTCGACCTAAAACGCTGGCTGCCCCCACCATCCCTCTCCCCAGGACGCTGCTGTTTACTGCCCAGGGTGGCTGAAAATTAATTGGCTCCTTGAGCTGCTCTACGTTCCCCGTCAGTGCGATGGCCTCCCCTCATTGCCCTGTCACTTTAAGTCGAAGTGTATTAATGGACTGTGTGGGCCATTGATTCCTAATTTCTCTCGACGTCAACAGGCGGGATAAATACGCCCGAAGTCGGTCGTCTTCTGGCTTATTGTAATCAGCATTGTTATTGATCGCTTGCCCGAACCCCCCAGAAGTAATCTATTTTAAATACACTTTCAGTAAAAGAGGGGTGCTCGTTACCTAGTCAGGACACATTGTCTTCATATTGGAGAGGAAAGCCACAGAAGTAGAAAAAGGGAGACGGGAAATACAAGTAGGAAGTGTCCTGAACTGGGAGATAACGGAGAAAGCAAGTGAGAGACATACAAACAGGCCGACAGATGCGTTTCACAAGGAGCTGGGCACCCGTGGTGAAATATATCTTGCTTTTGCGTATAGGTGGTGGTCTCTGGGTGGTCGCTGTCAGTGTGAGTGTGTTTCTACACATCTGTCTCCCCGAGACCTGTGGATGATGGATGAGGGCTCAGCTACCAGCGAGCCAGACATTGGAGCGATCGATTTATCCTCACATTCGTCTGGGAGGAGGAGGCGTGCGGCGGCTCGCCACGGTGAACATTTCAACACAGCGTTCCTCGATACGTGCCCACATAGACATAAAATCACACGGGCATATACAGTATTTTCATAGTAAGTGTTTCAAATGGGCAATGATTCTCTCGCACCAGTGGAGGCGTGAGTCGTGGTTTGAATTCTTCATTGTGCGCTGACCACAATGACCACCAAGGTGTTTCCATTGATCTGCCTGCAAAATGGCATCCACTTGTTTAACATCCAGAGTAATAACACTTCATCTGGCCCAGCCTCGCCCATCTACCTGCTCATCGGGCAGTTTTCTTCAGACTGCCCGACAGGAGAGGAGTGAGTGTTTGTGCTCACAAATGCATGATAAGACGTGTCTGTTTGCGTGTGTCTGGCATTCTCCGCTTGACTTCACGTGTGTCCGTGCGCACGCTTACACGGCCGCAAATAGGTTTTTGTGCGACTGTCAAAGATCCGCTGCTCCGTCCAGCAACAAATTAGGGCCGCAAAGCAAAGTTGTCTCCAGTCAAAGCTTTGTTGTTTTTCCCCTTACTTGCTTTGCTCATCGGGTGTTCATAATCAACGTTAACAAATCAGCAGGGCATCCATTGTTCTCCCTGCCCAGCCATCTTGAAAATGGCCCCCAATTACTGAGGACACCAAGGCGATGTGTCAGTTATGATTGAACAAGATTGCATTTGACTTGAACACATTACAAGACGTAGGTATTGATGTTGGACACTCTGGGACATCAACTAAGCCAGCGCCTGTGGGTTTTTTTTGTTTTCTAAAAATATATTGTAAATGTCAAAGAGCTTCTGGAAGGAAGTTTCTCAACTTGGCAGACATTTCGGTAGTGCTTCTGGGCTCTTGTTTTGAAGCCACTGTCAAAATGAATATGGAAAGAGATTTTCTGTTATGATCGGGACATAAAAACTGTATAAAGTCGTAATGAGAAAATAGAAATATCTTGAGCGACCCCTCGTTTCTTTATATTTTGCTTCCAAATAGCCAAAATTTCTTGTAATATTTTTAAGAGCAATAGGTCTCTAGGGTTTCAAAGTTTTTCTTTGGACATTGGCTGCTTTTTCACTCATTTTGAGTCCAGTCCTTGTACCTGACTATCTGAGGGAACTGTGGAACTCTATCAGTCATGGATTGGCCTCCCCAGAGCCCGGACCTCAACATTATTGAAGCAGTGTGGGATCATGTTGACAGAGAACAGAACAAAAGGCAGAAACATCCAAAGAAGAGCTTTGAATGTCCTTCAAGAAGCCTGGAGAACTATTCCTGAAGACTACTTAAAGACATGACAAGAAAGCTGCCTAAGAGAGTTCAGACTGTGCTGAAGAATAAAGGTGGTCACACTGAATATTGACTTTCAAACTTGATATAACTGTATAAACTCTGTTTTTGCCTTATTTACTGTATTTACATGTATGTTTTCACATGTTTCAATAAATCACTGCACCTCTTTCCCCATTTCCTTCCAAAATATAAAGACATGAGAGGCCGCTCAAGGCTTTTGCACAACAGTGGATGCCACCAAATAGTTATAAATGTTGTGAAACTATACTCCAGTTAAGTTGGTTATTTGCTGTTTGCTGCCATTTTTGCATTTACAGAGTTCTGTCTTATGTTTTCATTCAGGTTTCCACTGAGCACATCTCTCTTTCTTATGAGGTCTCAGGTGTTTACAGCTTCTACATTTAAAATGTGTCATCATTTACTGAATGGTCATGAATATCAACAATTTAATGTTCTCTAACAACAAATCTGTAGTCACATCACTGTCATATGAGTGCTCTGAGTTTTAGAAATTTTAGACTGGGAATTGTTGAGTTTTGTTTTTGGACTCTGATAGGCAGATCGTCTGTGCCAAAAAAGGGACATCTCTGAAATGCTCTAAACGCTGACTTGGAGTCTCCATCTCTTTGAGTCATGTATATGAGAAGTGCTAACGATGAATGATTGAGTCTAAACGTCTGCTTGGATGTGCAGTTAATGACAATGACAATTATGACAATAATTTTATGTTAGTGCTGACATTTGCCGCATGACCGATCTCAGACTGCTTCAGTCTTGAAATTTAAAATGATGAATGACTTCATGAGAGGATTTGCGGTCAACTCTTTCTCTCTCTGTCTCAGGGAATGATGTACCTGGAGGAGAGGAGGCTGGTCCACAGGGACCTGGCAGCTCGTAACGTGCTGGTAAAGTCTCCCAATCACATCAAGATCACCGACTTCGGCCTGGCCCGACTGCTGGACGGCGACGAGAAAGAATACAACGCAGACGGGGGAAAGGTCGGTGTAAGTGGAAGAGTGTTAATCTTTATGTGTGTACAGAGCAATTTGACATGCAGGACAATTGCTATGAAAGTACTAAAACCAGGACATAATAAAGCAAATGTCAGTACTGGCGACCTGGAAAGAATTAGATAGACTTGTGACAGGGAAAACCTTTGAGGCTTTTGCTAACTGTTTTACAAAAGTACAAAAGGTATTTAAAGTACATAAACTGTAGAATGACACTTTTGACAATAATATACGTTAAATTCAGTTCATTTCAATTCAGTTTCATTTCTATAGTGCCAAATCACAGTCACTAAGGCGCTTTATATTGTAACGTAAAGATCCTACAATAATACAGAGAAATCCCAAACAATCAAACAAACCGCTATGAGCATCACTTAGTGACAGTGGGAAGGAAGAACTCCCTTTTAACAGGAAGAAACCTCCGGCAGAACCAGGCTCAGTGAGATGCATTGGTGATGGGAAAGAGATGAGAGTCAATAGTAACTAATGACACATGATACTATTGGATCATTATTATTGATTCATTTATGTCTTTAATGTTGCAGCTATTGGTGATTTTAATTATATTGTGGCGAGCTGAGGAATCTTACAACAAAGGACCCACACAGAGGCTGAGCCTGCTATTCCACCCCCAGCAGAAAGGGGGAGCTCTTTATTGAACAGTTCACTGTACTACACAGTGCTTCAGAGGGTCAATAACCCCGCACATGAACTCACTCACGGTGTAACGTCTCTTTCTATCAAAACACAACTGTCAGTGAATTTTCACCGGAACATTAACAGGAACGGTCATAAGAGTTACGTAACCATAACAGATGCAAATACACAGTTTCCTCGTCTTAAACGGCAACACATGTTCCCGAGGCATGATGGGTGATAACTAGCCACTCCCAACATGCCACAATATGTTCCTGAGTAGCTTGATGTATAATGATACAATTTATCTGCCAAATGTTGAGTAAAAAAAAAAAAAAGGCATTTAGCAGAAAAGAGTGGAGTTGGAGCAGAAAGTAGTTATAACATATTAATGCCTAAACAATGCAAAAGTGCATCAAACCTTCAGTACTTCAGTGAAGTACTTTAGTAAATGTACACAGTCACATTCCTACTGGTCCTTTCCAGGCTCTCAACCAGTGGTGTTAACAGCACTCTAGTCCAGCGGCATGCCCTGGCCTTCTCCAGCATATTGTCCTGTATATTTACATATTTGCACAGTCAACAGTTACAATAGCCCATAATACACTACAACCACTTACTTTAAAAAAAATACTATTTTCATTATATTATTATTTATAATTAGTTTTTAAAGTGTTTTAATTGATAATATTTGTTATATTTCTTCTTTTCATCCTCAGTTTTCTTTCTAGCTCCACACTGGCCTTGTTAGCACAGCCTGATTAGTTTCATCAGACATCTGTGCGCAGCTCTCGTATAATAAAATAGAAGCACTTACAGCACTTATAGCTTTAAAAGAAGACAACAGTGGAACAAATCAGGAACAACCTGACAGCTCGATCATTCACGAGAACTTCCTTATTACCTCCTGATCAGTGACTTTACAGTTAACAAGGAACCAGCTGTGAGATGCTTTAAATATTGATTGGATCATAATTATCTGAATGGCGCAAATCAGTAATTAGTCATTCATTACAGATTACTCACTCAGTAACTGTTTTTGTTTTACTTCAAGGAATGAAGCACCATGCTAGATGCATACTACTACTTCCTTGTTGGATAAGGAATACTTTACCATTAACTACCTTTTCTGTATCACCTTGAGTAAAGAATACTTATTAGTTACTTATTTCTTAGGGACTGTCAATTATTGGTTTCTGTCTGTTCAATCAAATAAAGTGAAGCATTTAAAGATACAGTCATATGAAAAAACAACACCCCGAACTACAAAAAAGGACACCCCACGATTCAGTAGCTTGTAGAACCACCATTAGCATCAAAAACTTGAAGTAAGGATTTTGTATGACTTTTCCAGTCTCTCACATCACTGTGGAGAAATTTTGGACCACTCATCTTCAAAACGTTCAGTGAAGCAGCTTGAGATCTGGATGTTGACTGGACCATTGCAGCATTTTGATTTTTCCTTTTTCAGTCATTCTGTTGTAGATTTGTTGTGGTGCTTTGGATCGTTGTCCTGTTGCATGACCCAGTTTGGCCCTAGCTTTAGCTGTTGGATAGCTAAAGCTACCTGTGGCTGCAAAACAAGCCCAAATCATGTCGACTGTTTTGATGTGTTGAGTTTGGCTTTCTCAAAATGTGCCGCTGTACACTGTAACCAAACATCTCCACTTTGGTCGTGTCTGTCCAAAGCACACTAATCCACAAGTCTTGTGGTTTATTGAAATGCAACTGGAAATCTAAGTTGTGCTGCCATGTTCTTTTTAAAGAGAAGAAGGTTTCTCCTGGCAATCCTTCCAAACAAGCCACACTTGTTCAGTCTTTTTCTACTTGTGCTGTCATGAACCGTAACATTTAACATGCTTACTGAGGCCTGTAGAGTCTGAAATTTTAGGATTTTAGGATGAGAATTGCACAGTCTGACCTTTGGGGTGAATTTGCTGGCATGTCCACTCCTGGGAAGATTGTAGCATTGTGTTAATACGCACCTAAATGCTCCAGACCAGCAAACTGCCAAAACTTCTGCTTTTATAGAGGTGCTCACACTTACTGATGATCAGTGAGTCCAGTGCACTGGATTATCAGCACCTGGTTACTACTTTCCTTTATCATTCCTATTGAACCAGTAAAGGTTTTTTTTTCATTTTCACATGACTGTAAGTGTCACCCAGCTGAATATAAAGCTCATAATCAAATGTTATTATGCAATTATTTATAATCAGTATATCAGGTCCTTAATGATTTGTCCCTCGCTTATTCTTTAGTAACTAAACTACTACTGTCCTTTTTGAAAAGTGTTACCGTAGAGAGCTTTAAAAACGCCAGTCAAAAGCTGGCTCAGACAGTCAGGGACTGCATAGCTGTAAAGTAAAGAAGACACAACCTCTGTTACTCTGTCATCACTCATTTCAAATGTCAGCACAGCCAGTCACACACACGGCAGAGTTGCAGTGATTAATCTCGATGTGTTTTTCTTTTGTCAGGCAACTTTGTGAAGATCAAATAATGATCTTATCGGCGTCAGAGCAATAGCGGAGAATTACTTTTCACGTCGCTTAGCAGGTAGTATCCGTACCCCGCGATCAAATCACTGTTTTGTGCCCGTTCAGCGGAACAAAAACAGACACGGGTGTAAATGAGAACAACAAAATCATAAGTGTGGCTGTGTTTAATCACAGCAGAGGTAACGATGGAGATAAGGAGGAAAGTCGGCGGGTTTACAGCACCGTGTTAGCTCCATCTGGCCAGATATTAATTGCCAAGCTTAATTTTCCTGTTTATCAACCAAAAAAAAAGGGAGAAAAATTAGAAGAAAGGCTGCCATTTTCATATTTCAGTCATTTAGACACAAGTATTTATCTTTATAAGAGCAAAACAAAACAAAAGCACTGTGATTACAGTTTCAAATTTAGTCAAATTAACGCTTTTTGCTTTATGAGCACCTGAAGTGGCGTGGACATACAACAAAAACCCCAAGGAATGTCTTATGTTGGGCACTTGTGGTCAGAAAAAACTGTGGTGAACTTTAGCACAATATAATTTAGAAGCACTTCGTGCAAACAAATAACACAGCCGCAGCTCCCAATCAGGTTTGTTTTGTTTGGAGACCCGGTCTGCATTAATTAGAATCGCCTTCTCTTTTTCCCCACCCCACTCGAGACTTCCTATGCAAATGTCCTGATCAACTCCCTTTATTAAATTGGCTCGTTCATCGCTACACCCATTCAGCTGGAGGCCCGTAGGTAGCCACTGCATCTTGAGTTGGAGCAGTTATCTCTGGACACGAAAAGGGCGGTGGGAGTGGGAG
>VVHJ01057212.1:11585-22163 GCA_015107715.1 Tylochromis polylepis | reverse complement strand
GAAGTGAGCGCCGCGGGGGGGGGGGGGGGGGGGGGAGGAATGTGTTAAAAGTCAGTGTTAATGGAGTTGAAAGCTAAAGATCTTCAGTATTAACCAACGATCAACTCTATCAAGGCTTTTTTTTCATACGTCAAGTATAAAGCAAACCAAGCTCAAATCAAAAGCTCATTAAAAAGCCCTACTGCACCAAATGGCACCAAATCTCTGGAAGGGTTTTATAGATTTAGGGTGTCCTCGGCTAACGTTGCTTTCTTTGAGTTGATCAAAATCAAGAATGTGAGGATTTATCATTTTATTAACTGGAACTGGAGCTTGTCTTGGTCATGGTGTTCTTTATATTCTTGCCATGACCATTTTGATTGCTTGGACCTAGAAAAAGTCCAACTCTTGACTCCTTCTGGCCACATAACCCGTGATTTTTTTTTAACCGCATCTGATCTAGATGTTTTTTGCTTTTTTTTAAAAATCGTGTTTTTCCAGACACCCCCCCTATTCTCGTTAGACTGTTAATTGGTAGCTAATTTCATTTTGGCTACTACAGGTGACAGTGGTTAATACCCAACTTGTTCAAAAGGCAGAAGTCAATAAGCTAACCTTGTCTGCTAGAAAATATATTTTAAAGAGCAAGAAAAAAAATGACGCTTTCAAACAAGTCAGATTTTTTAAGTTGAATTTATTCTTTAGCATTAAAGCTAGCTTTACCCCGATGTGCACCTCCATAGAATTGTAACTACACCTTGTGGCAACATAGATCTCTGATCTTGCCAACCAATATGTGGCCATAGACTGTGGCTAAATACAGAAAACTTGACAGTAGCTTGAAGTATATATTATATGTATTTCAACCAGGACAACTATAGTCATAAGACTGTTGTTTTAGTAATTTCTGTTTGGAGATATGGTTCTATTCTGCGCTAATGTAGAAAGCACAAAGCAGGGAGACTCCTTTCACATAAATTATACTTCTGCATCAGCTCTACGTCATAACTTATGCCATAACCAGACCCCATTTAACCCCATGCCGCAACCTTCTATGTAACCTGATGTGCACCACCCCAGAAATGTAACTACATGTCGGGCCGATGCATACCACAACGACTTGAATGGTGTAGAAGACCTCAGTGTAGGGATACAAGGATTTTCCGATTACAAAGTCAGTTAGGACGTAGATTTCCCACAGAAGTCTAAATGAAGCTTAAGATTGAACAGAGCAGAAATAACAACAAGTATGAAAAGGAAGAGCTGTGCTGGAGGTGGGTTGGCAAGCTGCTTTCAAAAAACTATCATAAGGATGCATAGAAGGGTACAAGCTGAGACATTAGCTCATCTGCTGGGACTGCAGTGGAGCTGGACTTTGTCACCTGGCTGAACTTAGCCTTTGCTCCATATATGCAGTTGTGGTCAGAAGTTAGGTTATCCACTCATCACGAATTTCATGGTAATTTTGGGCTTTTAATGAATTCTTTGAAATTGTCTTTTTTCACACATATTCCACATACATATTTAATGACATAAAAAACAAAAATTGGGTTTTAAAGTTTTAAAAAGTCTTAAAGTTTCCATCAAAAAGTATCTGACATAATTCTGGTTGGATATTTGGCCACTCTTCTTGGCTATACATTGAAGATGAAAAATAACATGACATTCATGCCCATGATGAGCACATGTTAACCTATGACCACAACTGACCAAACCAAGTTCATAACGCAAGCAGGTCCTCTGTTTTGAATACATGTAATTTTTTTTTTTTAATGCACCACAGGGTGACTGGTAAAAGAGATGAGTAGTATACTCCAGTGACATTTAAAAAAAAATTAAAACTATAATGTTATGTTCTCCAATATTAAGTTAGTTTAGTTTTCATTAGTTTTTGGGTGAATTGCCAGACAGTCAACTACTATTACCAGTATTATTAACTGTGCCAATTTATAACATACCTAAGAAAGTCATTTCTTGTTTTGTTTGATGTAATTTGCACTTTCAGCAACACTGAGTTTTAAATTAATTAGTCTAGCCACTGTTTAACGAAGCCTCTAATCTATAAAGGCTTCACATCTGTTCTTAGCCCAGAGTGATATCATCACTCTCAGGAAATCTCAAGAAAATAGTTCCAACCCTGACTACTGATGCCTGTGTAGGCAACTTGCCAGTCAATGTTGCTGAAAGCACTGTATTACAGCCATTATTTCTTCCACCAAGCCATACCCAACACCTGTGGGTAGGGGAAAACACTGCAACGCTTGCCAAACGTAGAAGTTCAAGATAAAACTTGTGTAATGTTGGTTTCTCTCAGAGGTCCTTTTGCAATATCTCCTTTATTTAGTTCAATGAATATGGAGAAAAACTTGTAGGTCTTGAACCTTTAACAAAAATGGTATTTTTCATTATTTGTGGAGCATAAATATTGCTTTGTCATAGTTTCAACAACCTTTCATCATTCTGCTCTGCCAGAGCCCAGCCCTGCCTAAGCTGTGTTCTTGCATAGGTTATTTATTTTGTGTATTTAAAAGTGTGTGAAAGTGTGCTTGTCTCAGTCTATGCACATGTAACGCTGTATGTGTTTATCCTCCCCATGGAGCACTTTGATCAAAGTCGCGGGTATAAAGAAAGGATTTCCACTCTTCGTTACTGAAATATTCAACTTGTTTATCCAGCCGTTTACCATTTCAGAAAGCAATAGCTTTAGCAAAAGTACAAGGAAGGAACCGGGGCCAAGAGGTCATAAGGAAAACACATTTTACATGGTACTTGACCAGCTTCAAGAATGTCCTTGTTTCCGTGTTTTTTCGTTGGCTTCAAACAATATTTATAGTACTGCTTTGATGCTGTCATGATTAATTGATGAAGGAGTATTTTGTAGTCCTTTTTCGAGCTCTAATTCAGTGAAATAGAGACAGCATTTAATATCAATGTGAAATATTTATGGCGCGTTTGAGCTTGTTTATACTGAGCGATGGAAGCGACTGCCAAATCTGGGTTTCAAGAAAAAGGGAAAAAAAATATGATGGTGATAGAAAGAAAAACACACGCCTTGGTTTATGCCTGTTTTGCCCTAAATTACACTGCAGACCCAGGCAAAATGTGTGTTTGAATCAAGGACAGATTGAAGGACTGATGAGACGAATGGTTTCAAACGTTCTCAAGAGCACTTAAGAGAATCCGAGGCATCCCCACTCTCCCATTTTTGATCTGAGTCATTGACTTGTTTGTTGACAGAAAGGTAGGAAAAAGCACCTGAACTTCCCCTTTTGTCAAGTCGTGTTTTTTCCCATCCTAAGGCCTTGGTTATCCTTTTAGAGTACCAAAATGTGCTGCGTCTATGTGGAAGCATTTTTTTTTCCTCTCTGAAGACTAATATCTTGTGTCTTGTTTCAAACTAATTTTGCCTTGGTGTTACCTGCTGCTATTTGTCTCAGTCCTTAACACGCTTGTGTTCATGGCAGTTCAAAAGCATGCCAGGGGGAAACACTGCTGGTTAGGCTGATCTTTTTATATTATTGTTTGGGTTTCTTTTCGTTCTTTTTTTTTTTTTTACTGCCTCCTCAAAGCCAAGGTGCAAAGGCATGTAGCCATGTCCTGAACTGAATCCTTCAATATTTTATTCTCAAACACCATACAGGCTTCAACAGAGTCTATTGTATAGTAAATATTACATTGCATGGTTCCCAAAGTGAGTGTTTTACTGCCCTCCACCTTTGTATCTCATCAATGACAACATTATATTCAAATTTCTGTCCAGTGTGGGACAAATTAACCAGATATTTTTTATCGAGTTTAGTAGCACAAACTGGGAATCCTTATTTCTGGGATCTTTCATGGGAATTTTTGTGTGTGAGTGTAGTACACCCCCACCCCCTCCTCACAGTGTCTTTTTAATATTGAGTTTCATCCTTAATATCAAAGATGTAACTTTTTTCCAACTATTGCGTTGGCTACTGTACATTATTCAACATGTTTGTAATTCTAGCTACTTTTTTTGTTTCTTGACATTTTAACTGCACAAAAGAAGAAAAAGCTACTCTTAGCTGCTCCCTTATTAACAAGGGGTTGCCACAGCGGTTAGCTCCTCCAGTTTGGTAGATTTTTACGCCGGATGCCCTTCCTGACACAGACCCAAAGGGATTTGTGTCTCCTCCCGGAATTAAACCAGGAATCTTTCGCTTGTTAGGCGAATGCATAAACCACTATACCATTGTCACGCATAAAAGAAAGTCATTCATTTTCTGTATTCAAATCATTGTATCAGTATAACTGTACAGAATCTTTGGGATTTCCTCCCAGATTTATCTAACACACTTCGACAACAAATGTGAATAATATTTTTATAAAGCACTGAAATGGCCGACTTGGTGAATTTGTAAATAAGGAGGCGATGCTTTGAATTTATATTGGTCTTCTCTCCTACTGCTGTTTTCTCCTGCTTATAACGACTTGTACAAAAAGAGCCGTACATATTTGCTTTATGTAAGTGTACCCTTTTGACTAATGGGGATTTCATTTTAAAAGTGCTTGTTGACCCCTTCTCATGTGAAACTGTTCAGTGGCCCTGCTTCAGACCTTTGTGGCTGTTCACGTGTAACGTTTCAGTTTAGGTGAACACTGTTAAACACTACACAAATGGGTGGTGTCTCACTTTGAATACCTCCATAATAGTAGCGTATTAGCTTGTTAGTGTAGCGTTGTCTGAAATCAGGCACATCAAGAGGCAGGACTATTGGAGCATTTGACCATGGCTGTCATGCTAGCTGGCACATTTTGTTCATGTTTACATTTGTCAAGTTACTTACTATACATAATACTAAATCCTTCTGAAGTAATGGTCAAACTTTTACACATGTAAACACAGTAACATCAGTCCCCGATTGAAAAATCTCTTGCTTTTAGCTTTCCAGCTAACTAGCATTAACAAGGATCGCTGCACTAGCTGCAACATTCTATAAACATATGACAAAATGAGCTTCTTACAATGCATAACACATGTATAAATATCAATCAGTGGCATAATGCATGTAACATCAATCCCAGGTCGCTAAACATCTGCTGGTGTTAGCTAGCTAGATAGTGCAGACTGCAAGTGTCGCACTAGATGGTGAATTTAGTGAATATGTCAAGTTGTTGAGCCTCTGGCCAAATATCTTACACTAAAATCTCTATGAAATCACAGAAAACTACCAGACAATACCACAGTACAAACAACATGCCAACAACAGCAACTAGCTAGCTAGTATTAGCTCAATATCTGGCTGTAATTTGAAAATTAGCTGTTAATGCCTTAGTTTCCACTACTTAAGGCCTAAGTCAGACAGGCTGTGCGATGGGTCCACCATTCTCCTTGCAATATCTGATCACTATGGAAAGATATATATTCCCCAACCAGTCAGCAAGTGGTTGCTGGAGGTTGCTGTCTGTCACAAATGGGGTGCTGCATCAAACAGTCTCCTTGTGATTGTTTTGTTCGCTAGCATATTGTTGCTTTTGTCTGTAGTTTGCATGAAAAGCAGACGCTTTTCAGTTACGCTCCCTGTAACTGGAAACAGAGAACATTCACCTTCAAAATAAAAGTTGTGCCTTATCATTGGTACGAAGACATTTCAAAAGGTGCAACTTTTACATTAAAGGTGAACATTTTCCATTTGTGCCACACTTTTTACAGTTTCACTACAGCTTAACTAGTAGTTTGCAAGCATTTGCAGACAACTTGGGCACTTCCATGCAAGCTGGAGACTGTGCCAATCAAACAGTGGCTAAAACAATCGTAAGTAGATTTTTGGTACAAATCTGTATACCTGTTTGCAACCAATGTCATACTAGCAACTGCCAGCAACCTCCAGCAGCCATTTGCATACTGTTTGTGGATTACACACTCTTTTGCCATGGGGTTCATCTGGTGGTAGGGTCACCCCACTCACTCTAGGCCTAAGTGAGTGGGGTTTTAGCAATCAGTTTCACAGGGACTGCTCGCAACATCCAGCAACCACTCACCAACCAGTTGGGCAATATACATTTTTCCCTAGCAACCGGTCATTATCAAATTATTGCCAGATGGTCTCTAAGCCTGTGTGAATAGGTCCTGAGCAAAATTCGGAATGGTGTGGTGCATGTCATTCACAAAATAACGATAGGGGTGGGAGTACACAAACTGAGACACATCTGATTTTACTTTTCCAATGCCTACCATGTCAGTCAACCAAGAGAAGTCAATGCCATCTTTTTAAATGTCATGAAACCTGTGGTCCCAACTAACCTATATAAACTGTGTTTGAGAGTCAGTGTTACCTTCTCTGCTTACTTTCAATTCGAAATATTACTGAGCCAAGTCCAACCTCTTACTCCTCTTTTCTGCACAGCCTTCACAATAGGCCCTGATTTCATTTAATTTGTTTTGCATGCTTTCAAAAGGAGACATAGTGGAGAGAAGGCGTCATCACTTGCTCCTCTTTGCGTACTGTTGACTTTCAATACTTTCCCCTTTTCCCTTTACCCAACACAGTCATTGCTGACTTTCTCTTTGAGTACTTTGAAACCATACCCAAAGCTTTATATCATAGAAATACCGTTCCTCATGTTTGTTACATGAATCTGTCAGAAGTATATTTTTAATTTAATATAAATAAAGATTGATTCGATATATATGGTGTGGTCATTTGTGTATGTGTGTTTAGATACTGCAAAGTAAGTGTTCTGGGGGCTTTTTTTTACTTGATATTTACTTAGGAAAGCGCCACTATAAAGTTTTTATCCTTGTTATGAGTTATGTATCTTTGAAATCAGCCAAATCAGGGATTGCTAACTCTATTAGGCATTCTGTATCTTTTTCAAATGCCCCTCAGTGGGGAGGCTCAAGTCCTCAGCCCAGATCATAGGTTTTCTTGCTCGACACGCCACCCTGGTGCCTATAAATAGAGCAGAAAACGAAAGCACCTTTCAGATGCTCTAATGCAAATGCTAACAGCTTCAATAATAAAATTTAGCAGATGGTGTCTTTAATTAAGACGAGGAAGCTCTCAAGTTACAGTGCGCTTATTTTGACGTGACTTCTTGAGATGAACATTACAGAAACTTGCACTGGAGACGAGATGCTGCACCGCTCCACGCTTTCATGCTCAAAAAGACTTGCAGATGAAGACCAGCTGCATCAAAAAGGTCCGCAGTGTGCTCGCCTAGCTTCCTCCAAAAACTCGCCTCAAATCTGATAATGTGTGGATACAACATTTTGCTCTCGTTATACTCTTGCCCTGTGCTGCGCTTAATACACTGTTTACCCAAGTGTTGGTTATGTAAACTGGCATAGGCAACATCGTTTGCTATGCAAGCGCTCCTTCATTCCACTCCCAGGCTTTCATTTCAATCATAAATAATACAAAACTGTCCAATGGCAGAATATGAGCCTTCTGAAGTCACTGTTATTAATACTAATAAGGCAATGGGGTGCTTTAAGTAAACACTGTTTATGAACTAAAATCCTCCCCCTCCTTTTTTGTCCTCCTTCTACCCCTCTCCCCTCTCTCTCTCTGTTAGTTTCCTCAGAGCAGCGAGACTCAATTAGTAAGCACATCGAGTTCCACCACAGTAATTTAGAGAGGTGGGCTTCTGCTGCGGATGAACAGTATTTGAACTATCTCCTGTTATATATTCTTATAAAGCTACTTATTTAAAATCTATATTAGGTCTGGCTTCTTGAATGACTGTCCGAAAAAATTACGTTTGCCATTCGCTGCATAAAAAGGAAATTTAATTGATACTCATTCCCTTCCTAACACCGAACTCACATAATAGACAGATTATCTTGAACATTAAGCACACTTCCCGGCAATACTTTGCACATTATCACCCACACCAGACAGCAAAGGGGGGAGAGGTCACTGTTAATTTGGCAACTGCTGTATAACCATTTGTCAAAGTATTACAAGTCTCCTTTAAAGCCATTCTTCCACTGAAACCCACTATCGCCGCCAGGAGACGAGGGTTCAGCTCCATCCCGGAGGCCTGTAGCAATTATACTTACAGCTGCCCTGTACACCTGTGACATAGCTCGACGATGACAGCTCATCGCCAACAGACTGCCGCTGTTTAATTGCAGCGTGTCACCTTGACGGGGTGTTTTGCCCACATCTCCTCGCACCAAGGAGAGGCAGCTTTTTGAAATGGAGCCACAAGATTGATGACCCTTTAATATAACAGCCTGGGGTTTGACTAGTGCTTGGGTTTTTGTTTGTTTTCCACCAGAGTTTCTCTTATTTTGGTCGGGATCTGGACCCCAAGTGTAAAACAGTATAAGAATTATTCCATGAATTAGGAAGGCTTCCTTGAAATAAAGACCAGCTGCTCTACTTATACAAATTCATTGCTGTACTTATATGCACTTATTGCCCGTATAAATTCAGGAAGACAGCTTTATGTCAGTGAGCTACTTTCTCTAAAGATTAAAATGGCTGTTTTTTCCTTTTTAGTGTACTTATTAGGATGCAGGTAAAGCTTTTTGATTTAATGCTGACACTCTACCAAGACCTCACTTACTCTATGTGCTGCTAGTGTGCTGGAAAAGTTGATATATGTCAATACTGTTCAAAATGTACCATACGGCATATCTTTTTGCATCAGCCAAAAGATATACTGAAGCGGAATTGTGTTTTCAAAAAAGAAATAACTAGATAAACATACTCACATCCCACTTTACTGGGTACATTTTGCTAGTATCGGGTTGAACTTGTTGTTTTCAGAGATGCATACATTCTGCAAGGTGATGGCAGTACACCGTTTCAGATGATCTAGACTTTGTGACATGGGATGGACGTGTTGAACAACAATACAAGAAAATATCCCCCAAACCATTACACCACAACCAGGCGGGATGGAGCCATGCCTTCATGCTGTTTACACCAAATTCTGAACCTACCATTTGAACGCAGAAATTGAGACTTATCAGACCTGGCAACATTTTTCCAATTTTAGTGTGGCCGTGTGACTTGTAGCCTCAGTTTCCTGTTCTTAGCTGACAGGAGTGACACTCAGTGTGGTCTTCTGCTGCTTTAGTCCATCTACTGCGAGGTTCATTGTCTTGTTCATTCAGAGATGCTCTTCTGCATACCTTGGTTGTACTGTTAGCTTCCTGTCAGCTCAGAGCCGTCTGACTATTCCCCTCTGACCTCTGACATCAACAAGGCATTTTCACCCTGATGGATGTTTTCTCTTTTACAGACCATCCTCTGTAAACCCTACAGGTGGTTGTGATCAGCTGTTTGTGAAATAATCAGACCAGCCTATCTCACAGCAACAACCATGCCGCATTCAGAATCACTTAGATTACCTTTCTTATCAGTTTTGATGTTCTTTGAACTATCGCAACTTCGTAATTTCAACTATCAAGGCTACAGTAGTAAGCTACAGGACTCAAAATACAGAGACTATACTTCCTCACAATGTGGTTTAATGCAGAGTTACAACTATTAGTTTTCCAGACATGTTTACAGATAAACACAGCGTTTAATTCATTTCTCACACTTGTGAGTTCGATTTTTGAGAAGGGAAAGAAGGGACACACACACCACCACCATCCAAACGCTTTATTTACAGAGCCTTGTGCACATCACTTCAACATGTGGAGACATTCAAAGCTTGCCATACCAGCTGTTGCTTGGTTACAGTTGTGAGGCTACATGGGAGTATGAGACGGTTAGGTATTATTTACTCTGTTGATGTTATGATATTATCCTCTCTCTGAAACATCTGGATTCTGTAGGACTCAAACTGCCACCGAAAAGCTGCTAGAATTGAATCATAAATCTGTTCCTCTGTTAATCTGTGTCGTTACGGTGCTCCTCTTTGTCATGTTGGTGCTAATCTGACATCATTACTCTAACATATTACACCTTTTTAACTTCAGATGGCATATTTACATTGTAATAACACGGGGAAAACTGCTCATGGTGTTGTGCAATTAATGTAATGTGCAATTATATTCAGAACATGTGGGTTATGCGGTTAAAGATATGAAGCATAAATCACAGTTATCTCCCATCATGGGGCCATATCGCTCCTGCTGCGCCACGGCTGCACATGGTTAATGTTAGCTGGCAATTTTCATGAGTTATATCCGGCGTGATCCAGGGCGAGAGCAAGCACAGAATCAGGGGCAAAGCCTCGAGTTTTGCCAGCATAATTAACCTACGTGATCGTTAAGGCTTCACCAAGCTGTAAAAGATTGACTCTTTCCCCTCCGTTTAACCTCAGGCTGGCCAAACCAGTCGTGACAGCATCAAATATATAGACCATGTATGAGTTCTATGTATGAACTCAGGATAAATGTGAACGTGATCCTGCAGTTAATCTTTCAAATGCATGCATGTCGTTTCACAGCTATCAAAGATTTCAAAGGACGTTTTGCAGCTTTAGATATGAAGCTATGGTAAGCTCCTGCATCATTAGTATTCCTCAGCAATCCCTCCAAAGCCACACAGATCCAGTAAGTGGTTATTTAGTCTAATCGTTCAGAAAATAGCTTTCTTATTACACCTTTTTTGCTAATTTGAGGAAAAGTTATCTACCCCCCCCCCCCCCCCCCCCAACAAACACCCCCCC
>VVHJ01057198.1:0-12625 GCA_015107715.1 Tylochromis polylepis | reverse complement strand
AAGTGGAAGACAGCATAAGAGGATACTGATGAAAAGTTCTGGTGAGGACCAAGGGGAAAAAGTGTGAAATCGTATCAATAGATTAAAGGTTGTGACTTTTATCACAAACTGCTGTGAGACTGCATTGACTTTTCTGGATCTTCTTGATGTGCTTGCGTGGTTTCTGTTCAGGTACGCCACCTTCCTCCCACGGTCCAGACATGATTGTTGGGCAATTGGTGATTCTAAATTGCCCAAAGGAGGGAATGAGAGTGCAAATGGCTGTCTAGTTACCGGGGTGTACCCCGACCATCATCCACTGGCGGAAATCCCAGCATAACCATTATCCATTTTTCTTGTCTATGATGATTTTTGTTTTGGCTATAAACTTACAGTTGTAGTAGCCCCCCCCCTCGTTAGCTAGGCGAAGCTCTGTTTACCACCAAAGCTCTAAGCTAAGTTTGTTTTACCAGCTCAGAGTGCTAGGTAAGTAGCGTGGCTACTTCTCCCTTTAATTTCCTTATCCATTCTGGCGCTCATTTGATAAACAAGAGCTCTTGTTGTTGTGGCTTCAGTGGCTGCTTTATGGAATCAGCAGATTCCTATGGGAAGCTCGTTCCTCTGTCAGTGAGGCCTCATTGTTAGGAAATAATGAGCCTAATATTGACTTCATTTAATAACTCTTACCACTGCAGTATCGTGTAATCGGAGCAGTCGTTTATCAGCTGCCAGATTATATGCTGTGGTGGTTCATCCCAAAAAGAGGACCACGGAGAATGTGGGGGAGGAGAAGAAAGGTCTCAGTTCTCACAGCCTCACTGATGGCTTCCATATGAGTTTTGGGAAAAGCACCTCTGGATCTACTATCAACAGTCTGCCACTGCTTTGACATCATCAGTGATGCGTTCCGCCTATTCTCCCAGTCAGCGTTTCACTGCGGGGGTATAATTGCTGGCTTGTACGTAGTGCTGACGTGAGCACATTTGTCAGGTTTACACTGAAACAAATAACAGAGAAACAAAAAACCGCTGAGGTCTCAGGTGAGTCACATTTTAGGGTCACTTAGTTTAACAGGTTGTGGAGCTGTCTGGCTCTGTTTTGTGACAGTGAAGCTGGAATTCTATAATCTGCTTCTGTAGCCTGTAATATATCATGTTTGGTTTGGTTTATTTTAAAAAACATCTGTGGACTGCAGTATCCGTGTAACATTGCCTGTGAGGCTTCTCGGCCCCCCTGTTGAGACCTTCTAGTGCCCTTTTAGGTTAGAGAGCAGTTCTCAATATTTCATGGATCAGGCGCTGTTAGAATAGGAGCCCAGGAAATTTAACACTGAGACTAAGCGGTACATTAAGATATGAGGGCGGTGGATGAGAACTGATCAAGGCAATGATGATGAATATCGGTGGAAAGTGTACTATCGTAACTGACAGGATTCCCATTTAAACCAAGACTTAACCCCCCCAGGCTAACCTGGTACATAATGATACAACACTGTCTCTTCACAGTTGCATGCCTTTCCATATACGTCCTATAGTTTGATCAGCAGTGTAATCTCGTCTTCTCTTATGAACGTCTGTATCCACTTAGCTCTTGTTGTGATAAGACCCACACTTTATATATGAAGGCCTTCTTTCCTTAAGTAGTCGTAAAGAAAAGGAAAATCTGAAATCTTAATGATCGAATGCAGCTGATGCATGCTGATAAAAATGTTGTCCAGCTTGTTGCAGCTTGAAAGCCTTGTGATGTCCCGTAAGAGGAACGTGTGCCAGCATTACTTGCTTACTGCTGTATGGCAACTGTTTCCAAAAACTTGATTGCACTTCCTTTTAACTATTTGTTTGTGTGTGTGTCTGAATGTGTGTGTTGTATTGGAGGTCTTTATACCCTAAGGTGTATGTGTTCAAGCTTTTAACTGGAATTTATAGATCCAACAAAATAATCGCAAGCTTTGGAAATTTATTGGCCTTCCACAAGTCTGTTTGGCTCCCATGCCCAGAGTTATCAAATGTATAATGACTGATATGATAAATATTGGCACATCTTCTTGTGTTGCTTCTTTAAAAAAAAAAAGTGTGTGTATATGTATATGTGTATATATATATATATATATATATATATATATATATATGTGTATATATATATATATATATATATGTGTATATATATATATATATATGTGTATATATATATATATATATATATATATATATATATATATATGTGTATATATATATATATATATATATATATATATATGTTTGCTGTTGATGTCTTTTGTGTGATCATGTCAGTAATGACAGATTTTTTTGTTTGTTACAGAAATGGCAGAGGAGGTTCTTTATCCTCTACGAGCATGGCTTACTTCGCTATGCTCTGGACGAAATGGTGAGCTTCCTTCCTGTCAGCTGATGATTATTATGTTGCCTGTTTTGTTCATATACTGAAGCTCGTCTGTGACCGTTAATAGCTGGTGGCACAGTCTAAACAACCACAGCATGGTTCAAACAAACAGCAGCATACTGTACAGTATATCTGTGTTATAATGCACCATGATCTGCTCATTTACACAGCCTTATTCACCTCGTTGCTGCTACTGTGACATTGAAAATATGCAGCATATCAATAAAAGGGAAGTTTTTTTCCCCTCTCTTTGACTTCTGAAAACAAACAACTCCATCAGCAGTTTGACACATAAGGGAACAGATCTTAAAACTTTCACTTCTTACTTATCCTTCTTCACATCAAAGGATTGCTCTCTTTTCACTTGAGTTAAACCAGAGGCTTTGGCTACTATTTGATCATTTACAGTTGCTATTGTTACTGTAATACAGTTGTATTTAATGTAAGATGATAATAAAGTGTGATAATTTTTTTTATTGTTAGTTGAAAGTTTAGTTTATCTGCAGAAGAAAAGCTAGTTACATGATTTCTGTGCAAAATTAGTTGTATTAAAACCAAAGAAAAACTTTGATGCAAGTGCTGAAAATGTGAGATTGATGAGGCAGCCTAGACATGGTTAGCAGCAGTCCTTTGTTCCATACAACCAGGTATTTCGTGAATGTGCTAAACACTAAGCCCACTAATACAGTAGTGTCAAAAGGAATGAAGGGACAGCGTGTGGTGTTGACACTAAAAATTATGTACCTAGCTTTGTGTGTTTAAGTGGGTACTATACTGCACACTTGTTGTGCAAGTGTCTCGTGGTTACTTCCTGTTCTTAAAGGAAAGACTGGAAAAACCACTCATTGACTGACAGATAAAATCACAGAGTTATATTTAGTCAGTAAACTAAAATCTGTGTAGTAATTATAAAATTAGTATGTAGACTTTGTCTGTTTGAATTTTGTAGTCGACTTGGTTGAGGAATCTAATATATCGGTTTTATTGGCACTGCAGGATGTAGGCATGCTGAATATTGATTGACCCAAGCAGTGTTCAACAGCCCTTTTTGTTAAGCGTAGGATGTGTTTTGAAATGAGGTGAAAGCAGAAGTAGATGAAACAGTATTTGTTTTATTGACTTTGACCCTTTCACATTGTGGTATTTTTAGTGGAAAAGCTAGTGTGAGGTTTTATGTAATAAAGGGAACAGGTGCTGGGGCGCAGCGTAGCATTTTTTTTCTCCTCCTATTAATGCCTTTTACAGTTATTGCATTCTCACAGTTGAAGTCTTGCAGACGCATAACGATTGCTCGCTTATTGCTGGGTTGTAGTTTTGAATGGCAGTGACGGACTTGTTTTCCTTCAAAGTAAAAGTTGCACCCTTAAAAAACAAAATTTGCTAAAGCTAAGCTTCTTCTTGCACTTTTTCAAATTTAACTACCACTCAGCTAGTAGTTAGCAAGTAGTTGCAGACAAACATGAAAAACTGCAGGCAATCTGCTAGCAGCCAATGGGATCACTAGAAGATTTGTGCATACATTTTTAACCAGCAACAGCCACTAACCTCCAGGAACTACTATCCAGTTTTTGCCCATTGACGACTCTTGAGATGGCAGCCTTAAATTGTGTCTTTTTCCACTGTTTTTACTTGAAAAAACTCAAACCTCTGGTTAACAAAATCTGTCTGAACATAGCTTTCAAATACTGCAGTGGCCTTGATGTGTTCTTCATATTGAGGCTCGTTTGTGAGGCACTCAATGGAGGAGGATGACATGGAAAGAAAGATGGATGATGAGGAAGAGACAAGTGAAGTGGCGGATGTCCTCCCTCTATTCAGTGTTCTCTCTGGATGTCACTCTTTGTGTTTTCATCCCTCTTCTGAATGGAGGATCAAAAGTATAGGGGACAATAAGGGTCTGGAGCTTGAAATATCAAGTGCCACTAAATATAGAGCCTCGCTTGTCACACCAGGCTAATTAGAATAATTGTTTTCAGTTGAATAAAGGGCTGCACAAATTTGGCTAAATGGTGTACAAATCTGACGTTAATGTTAGGCTGTTTTCAATTAGTATTCAGATTACATACAATTAAATATTCAGCATCGACCACAGCAAGGAGCCACAATAAGCATTGTTTTCCAAAGAATTAGATTGTATTTATAGCAGTAGTAAGGGTGTTGCATATATCCATGTGGAAATGCGCATGTGTGATAGGAGGCGAACCTACATTTAAACATATTAATCATTTACATACTTTATGACAACTGATAACAAATCGGTATTCAGCTTTCTTTCCAGTCAGGTCTTCATTCATGTGCTCAGAGCAGATGAATGATCTTAAGGACTGCTTGACCAGATCAGAAAGCTAGTACAGAGACAAAACGCAGGGTGAGTCGTGACTAGCTTTTTAACAGTGACTGAATTTTCAAAATAAGAGCTAGAGGATGTCCATAAATGTTAAAGAGGGGAGAAAAAAATAGTAAAATATATTGCAAAATATTCTTGATTTATTGTAGTCTGGATGGGAAACACTGGTCAACATTAAGATCAGATGAACTGAATTGTGATTTCTAAAGTTTGCCAGCTTTTGCCAGTATAGCGTTCCTCCAGACCACATCAAAACCCAATTTTGGGAGCACTCGTTATGATTGTAAATGAGGAGGTGCCCCTCTGTTTTGCTCTTAGCCTGGTTTTTTTATGGCTCTTCTGTCTTGGCTTAACCAAACCCAGATGGGTTGAGGTTCCAACCTGCAGGATGTGGCGTGGCTCTGTGGGAAAGGAATGGACTAGCAAAAACCTGGGCGGGAACACAGTACTTGAAGTCACTGATTTGGGGTTGCCCACCTATGGTGAACAGCTAACATGACACACCACTGCCATGATTTTCTGCTAAGAGCAGCAGTGGCTCTGAAGAGCTGTTATGTGCACAAGACAAGTGGTAAAGAGAGGAGGGAAATATAGCTGCAGTAAGAACGATAAAGAGAACTGTGATTAAAGAGAACTGTTTACTGTTGCCGTTTGAGTGTGAATAGCTGAAAATGTGCCACTAGTTCACAGAATACGTGTTGTTTTATTTGGTATTTGCAAATATGGAGAGAAGACATAATTATTTAGAAAGCTCACTTTCAGTTCAGTCCTCAGTATTTGCTGAATGCACCAGCTGGATTGTTCTAAGAGCAGACTAACACAGTTTTGTCCAGGCAGCGTTGCTGAGGCAACACGATGTGTCCCTTTTGTCCACCGGCAGTTTACCATGGTATTTGATGCATGGGGCAGATTCTCAGTTTTGTGGAGAGCTCTAGAGGTCTCTGAACTGACTGATATAGGACAGAACAGACTGGAAGCAAAGCACGGATTTGCGCGTTGAAGTTGTCTCTAGGCTCTGTCATGTGGTAAGCAAGCCTTTCTGCTGTGGCTGTGGACAAAAACATCAGATACAGCATCAAAACAAATTTGCAAGGCTGAATTGGACAAAGTGTGTGTGTGTGTGTGTGTGTGCGCGCCTGTGAGAGAGGGTACTAGACAGCAGAGGACATGTCTGGAACAGGTGTTGCAAGTTCTGAGTAAGCTCTTTATTAAAGTGTTCCTTGTTTGCAGAGAACAGATACAGAATGTGGGTTTTATGATAATTTTGAGTTAAAGATAAAAACAAATAAGGCAAATTACATAATTGTGTGTTGAAATTGTCCAAGTGTTGTGAGAGAAACAGACTCTCACACCAGATCCATTATCACGTCAGAGTGAGGGCAGGTATGTAGGTGAGAAAAACTGTCAGGAAAGCTGCTTTAATGACAGAAGGATCAACACCCATACTCTAATAACCTTCACTGTGCAGTCAAATGCCCTACACATCACCTAGCACCCAGTGAACGTCCTTTGACCTCTAGATAACCTATTCTAACTGAAACATGCTCTTCATTATGTGATCTAAACTTTCTTCTTTGGGAATTTATCACTCTTGTGTTATGGTGTCTGAGGTCACACTGAATCATCAGGGTTGTGCATTGCTAATCTCTTATTAATGTTGAGGGTAGATTGTGTGCAGTATTTCTTCATAGTATTTCAAGATCTTTGCGGGAATACAGTGCAGGTTATGTTATCACGCTGTTCACTTAATGTATTTTATCCCAGGCTGAACAAGCACAGTATACCTGGGAATGAAGTGAGGCTCCCTATTGAGTTGCAGTACACAAAAGACCCATTCAGATACACTTGGATTACGTTTGCCTTTAGAGTGTATTGACTGCAGTCTGTATCGCAGCCGTATTCAACGAGAACATGATGTTCTCATGATGTTTTAGCTGTTTAAGTCATTCACATTTTATCTTGGCTCAATTAATTTGCTGTGTTTACTGGAATTCAAATAGTGGACTTCTGCCCCATAACTTTGTCCAAGAACTGAGAGGGGTTTTTTTTGTTGTTTTTTTTCCCCCCCACACTTTGTGTGTTCTTTTAACTTGAGATACACAGGTCCTGCTGCATCTCTCCTTAATCTCTGACATGAGCCCATACAGCCCCGGCCTGTATTTGCCTTCAAGCCTTGTAAGACCTTTTCACATGCTGAAACATGTGTAAATTCTCTCTTTTCTGCACCTGAGAAACATGAATCTAAACGTTTCGTGGTGAGTGTCTGTTTGGGGATGAGAGCTAGGGGACAGATGAGTTGGCAGGGCTTTTGAGCTGTGTTTCTTGCCTCCAGGCCACTCTATGTGGGGAATAAGTAGAGTTTTACCACCCCACCCCATCAAATTAGGAATACTTAGAGGTGCTCCAGTCTTCCACTCACAGCAAGCCATAAGAAAATGAATGGAGAAGGAAGCGTGAACCACCTGAAGTACTTTTGTGTTTGCGTTATAGCACAAAGGGACAAGAATAAACATTGGTTACAGCCCTGGTGGATAGAAGCGGTATAATCTCTTCGTATTAGAGCACTAAATATGGATTCTGGGTGAGACATATGTTGGTTTTGTAGAGATATGGTGCGTGAGAGTCTTATTTAACCCTTGCCCTTCCTTCCCCATGGTTCCAGTAGGAACTGATCTGCTGGAATGTAAACAGTAATGGATTACAGTTGGGTCACTATACCCAGTGTACAAAGCCACAAAACCATGGGAACAGCAATTCATACAGCTTGTAATAATCAGGATCCGCAGTGCTTTAACTGACATTCAGATGAATAGCAACCCCCAGTCATAAAGCTTTCACCCAGTGTGGTACATTTATAACAAGAATTCCCTTGTTTTTGTTTCTGTGTGCAGAGATGGGGACTTTGTGGGGATTTTTTTTTTTGTCCCTGTTGTGTCCTAGTTAAATTCCCAATTTCCCACTGAAGATCTTATCATTGCTGTGACTTGTTGGCTGATAAAGTTTCACTACAGTGAGAAGGTCCAGCTTCGGTAAGCATCGTTCATGTGGCACAACCAACAGAAAATGACAACACAGGCCTACCTGATTTGTGATTCCAAAGCTCGATGGTGGAATTGGATGAGTATATGCTACTCATTAAAACACAAACAGCAGGCTCAACAGCTAGCTTACAATAAAAACTTAGGCTCCAGTCACACAGGTCTAAAGGCTGGTTGGTGACCCCATAGCAACCACCAGTCATTAAGGAAAAATTTTTGTTCCCGCGACTGGTTGGCAATTGGTTGGCTGGGTGTGAAATTGATTCCTAAGGACCCAGACACACAGGAGTCCGGTGAGTGATGCTCTGGCAACCTTGGGTCACTAGGGAGGTTTCACGACAGCTGGGAGGTGGTGAGTGTTTGCAAACTTTCATGCAAATACTGGGAGATGAAGGAGTTTTTAGTGCAGCACTGGAATGATTTCACCTGACGATGGCACGGACCCTCCAGCAGCCAGAAAATGGTCAGGGAATACACTTTCTTTTTTCTTTTTTTTTCTTCCCCTGTGGAGAGTTTGAGGCCTTACTCCTATGTCCTATTTCAGTCTGACAGGCCTCAAAATGTCATTGTCAAATGATTTGACAGTGACTGCAGTACATGAGTCAAGATAAAAATGGTTACAAAAAATGAAGTCCGGTCGTGCTTCAGGCCAGCTCACACGCACAAGGTGCTATGTGAATAAGTCTCTTAATGAGAGCCCTGGGTATTTAAATGACATATCACTCCTCTGCTCTGGTTCAAAGTACTGTTTTGTCATGAAAACATTTGTTCTGTAGAAGTGTCATCATCCTAAGACAACAGTGGTTTGTCATTTGTAGCTTTATAACCTAAGACACGACTCTTCAGTTTTTCTGTTGATGTTTTTTATTGACTAAACAAGCGTGATGCATATCAGCCTCTTTCTCTCTTTGAGATCCAGTTAGTTTCAGTTTGAGCTCATTTAAGTCAGTTAATCCAAGTCAACACACACACACTTGAGTACTGTATCTAGTTGATGTGAATAGAGTATTTCTTTCTTGAATATCTCTATAATACCTATTGACACCTTCAGTTGGTCCACCTTCCTAGTATCAGGCTGGGCCCTCCTTTATTTTCTTTTTTCTTTTTTTTTGGGGGGGGGGGGCTTCAGAAATGCCTTCACACCTCACAGCATAGATTCAACGATGTGCTGGTTTTGGTATATGTGTGAAGCTCATTTGTTCCCTCCACCTTGGTCTCTCTGTCCATGGGAGATAATCTCAGAAGTGTTGTGTAGGAATGCCAAAATATGTTTTTGTCCTTTGAAGACAATAAGTCTTATTGTTTAAAATCTGTTTGTCGCTTCTTCACTTCACAACTCTTAAATGCTTCTATGAACATCCAGCGAAAACGGTTGCGATCAAGCCATGACTCACAACAAGAGAAGACTGTCAGTAACCACACTGTGGTTTCTTTAGGGAGGCTTTAATCTATGACCCAGTCTTCCAACCTCGTAGAACACCTGACCTTGAGTAGCACTCAATTGCTTTTTCCAGCCTGCGTTGTGATTGCTCAGTGTGTTCAGTAAAGATATGAAAAGATGCATGAGCACTCTCCAACTGAGTGCTTACATGCAAGTTTGCTAGTACCAGGAGAGTATGACTCAACTAAACTAAACACTGTGAAGGGTCTTAGGAAAGATGGGCTAGGTTGGATATTCAGTTAATATCCAACCTAAATAAATTACTGGTCTTGCGCTGTGTTATGCTTTTGGCCTGAATTTCTCCATGTGTATTCTTATCTTTGCTCCTTAGTTTTTGTCTTTGTCTTAGTGACCACATTGTTCTGGATATGTTGGATATAAATGGTTCTGTTGATCTGTTGAGACATTTCCTTTTCTTCAGTCAGCAGCATCCTGTCACTGGCTCAGGACCAAGTCTGTCCTCTAAATATTAAACTCCTAAGCTTACTCTAGCTGTGGGCCGCTAACAGTTACTTTTATTGGTTAAAGTTGTTTCACTGACTAAAATTTGTTGTTTTCTTTTAAATATAAAATGTGATTTAAAGTTGTATATTTTCATATCTTCTCACCAGCTTCCCTTGTTTATTGTGATTGTCTGCTCCATAGCCAGATGGCTTCATATGCCTGAAAATAATGGCGCTCAAATTACTGTAGAGACAAAAGATGTACCTACAATTATGCCAAAATATACATCACTCACATCCCAGTCACAACTACTAGATGGGCAAGTTATGTGTAAGCTATTATGTAAAGTGGCAAACGCATACTTTATCTTTGCAAATTCTGAAGTGAAATTTTATTTTTTTTTTTTTAAGACCCCTTGCTGTTGTAGTTGTGAACATATTTTGTGCCACTGTGTCCATATTGGTACTGGTAACCTTAGTGCATCGCATGGTATTCAAGGTTAAATGCCTTTGTCTGAGAATAGATTATAATAATTAAGGTTATTCGACTGCTGTTTGTTATTTCATGGACTGTGTGTGATTTTGGGCATCAACAGCAATGATGGTGTTCGAATACTGATTTGGAACCTCGCTTACCATGGCAGCGACCTGAACTTCGAGCTCAGGGCATGATACCATAGTGATTATATTGGTGTTCAGTGTTACGTGTGTGTGTGTGTGTGTGTGTGTGACTGTTGACAGGATCATTAAGAGTGTGCCAGGTCTCCATTTTGTGTTTATGTGGGACCTTAGCTGCCTGTGACCTTGCACTTTCTATCTTGTTTCATATTTCTCTTGGTGAATATGAAGGAGGTTTAGTTGAATTCTGGTTGATAGTGGTCGAGTACTGTGCCATGGTGAAAAGTTTTACCATCCTTCGTTTCGACCCTCCCTCAGTCAGTCTCTTGTACTTTTTAATGATTTCCAGCCATTCATTAACCAGAAAAAGGCTTACTCATGGAGGATTTGGCTAAACCAAGTGTGCATTCTTCACTTGCAAGAACTTCACTTATACATTACTCAGTCCCATTCACTTTCCTGTCCTTTTACCGCTCATTTATGCTGCCACTCTCTTGTATCTCTCTCTTCCATTCCAGCTCTGTCTGGCCAATAAACCATTTGTGCTGGGGGAGAGCAACCACCAGTATTGTGTAACTTCTTTTCCCCCCCTAAACCCCTCTCTGCTCTATAAAGCCAAACGGGGCCTGGCAGACTGCTCGCTCAGTTTGTTCTAAACACCAGACCAGGACACTGACAAAAGAGTTCGTTTAAAGTATCAGGGTGAGAGGTTAGCCAGCTCCAAGATGGGCACTAATAAAACAGTGGGAAGGTGTCTGTATGTTCAGTGGTGGTGGCACAGGGACACTGGCAGGCAAAGTGAACGTAAAATGCATACACTTAAAACAAAACAAAACCAAAAAATGTTTCCTAATATATTTGAATATATCTTGGATGCATGTTTTAAAATAAACCTCCTGTAACTGTGTAATTTTTGATAGGTTAGCATCTCAGTTGGATGAAGTCCAGTTGTAGGCTAGCCTTAGATTTGAAGCTGTTGCCTTGGGATAGGCTGTAGTGGCCACAGCTGTAGCTGAATGTCTTTCAGAGCCGTGACAGGTGCAGCTGTATTAGCTGACCTTTGACCTTTTGCCTCAACATGGTGCCCCAGCAGTCCTGTCACCTGTTAATGTCAGGGCTTTGCAGCAAAGATATCTTTAAAAAGTGCAGCCTCAGAGCTGCATCTGGTCACCACTTACAATTACAGGATAAGAATATGATTCATATCTGATGGTCCACACTTTCAGCTTCAAGTATGTTTGATATACAGGTGAAAATGTCTCCCAGTAGAAGCTTTTACTTATGTGGGCCTCATTTAATGAGTAGCTCAAGCTTATAAAACCTACATTACCTGGAGTTGAAGTATTTTGGCTTGCTGCTAATTGTTGTTGGGTGAGCGACTCTCTCTTTAATAACCTGCTCCAGCTTCCTCAGGACCTGGCCCAAAATTCCCTTTTCCAGCAGTCGTGTTCTGGCTTGCTTCCAGCGATTGCACCCTCAGCGCGGTCCTCGCTCTTCTCTGCTTTCTCTCAGCTTTAAAGCAACAAGCACACACCTTCTTTGTAACTTCAGGACTCATGTATGCAATTTTAAAGTCCTTGTAATACAGTACTTACAGCTAAGTGGAAAAACATGTTGCCTTCATCATCAATGAGCCGTTTTTTTAATACATGACAACATAGTGTGTTCACCTTTTAGTTTGCTAGTATATTAGAATACTTAAATTTGAGAACACAGTGTAAATGCATGCAGTTGATGATGGTTTATATCTTGTATTTCTCTTTAGCAGTGAATATAATTACTCAAGTATATGCAGTTTTATATGTGGCAGTCATTATTATTGTACATCATGTTTTAGGTTGTAGTTTTCATACTTAAAAGAATAAATAACTTTAATTTTAACCCATTAATTATTATTATTATTATTATTATTATTACCGTATTTTTCGGACCATAAGGCGCACCGGATCATTAGGCGCACTATAAATAGCTGTGTCAATTTTCATAAACAAGGCGCACCGGATTGTAAGGCGCATCAATTAAGCGAGACAAAACGGCCAGATAAGTCAAATATTACTCAATTTATTTGTTATAATCTCAATAATTTCAATAACTCTCAACATTTTTCAGTTTTAATTCATGAAATACAAAATTAACTGTGTTGTATTGCGGAAACCTGTTTTAGTCTTCTTTACTTGGCGCAGGTCGTCTGCTTGCTTCCTCCACTTACGTACCATTGATTCGTTCATATTAAATTCTCTCGCAGCTGCTCTATTTCCATGTTGATCTGCGTGACTGATAGCCTTAAGCTTGAATTCCGCTTCGTAAGCATGTCTCTTCACAGGAGCCATTTTGGGGTCATTAAATACACACGGCAATG
>VVHJ01057197.1:0-10023 GCA_015107715.1 Tylochromis polylepis | reverse complement strand
TACCTGTAATACCTACAGCATGTTCTAATCGCTCTAATAGGATATTATGGTCGACAGTATGGAACGCTGCACTGAGGTCTAGCAGGACAAGCACAGAGATGAGTCCACTGTCAGAGGCCATAAGAAGATCATCTGTAACCTTCACTAAAGCTGTTTCTGTGCTGTGATGAGCTCTGAAACCTGACTGAAACTCTTCAAATAAGCCATTCCTCTGCAGGTGATCTGTTAGCTGTTTGACAACGACTCTTTCAAGAATTTTTGATGTAAAAGGAAGGTTGGAGATTGGAATATAACTAGCTAAGACCGCTGGGACTAGAGATGGCTTTTTAAGTAACAGTTTAACTACTGCCAGCTTGAAGGCCTGTGGTACATAGCTGATTATTAGAGATAGGTTGATCATATTTAAGATTGAAAGAAGGTTTTCAGGAAACACTGTTAAATGTTCAGTTTCTATGCCATATGTTAGAACAAGATCTAGAGTGTGATTAAAGTGGTGGGTGGGTTTTTTTACATTTTGAGAGAAGCTAATTGAGTCTAATAACAGATTAAATGCAGTGTTTAGGCTGTCATTTTTAGTATCTACATGGATGTTAAAAATCACCCACAATAATTATTTTATCTCAGATGAGCAGTAATTCAGATAAAAGTCTGAGAAATCAGACAGAATCACCAATTACCAGAGTTTGATCCCCGGCGGGTGTGTCGCCGAGTGGGGAAAAACAGTTAGACACATGCACTGGTTGGTGGTGTACCTGGGGCTTCTGTTTAAGACTATGCTTCCTCCTCACCGTCACCCAGCCATCCTGTTTCCCCGGCTGCTCGGGACAGTCTGCCGGGGGAGGCCTGGCTAGCTTTTCAAGGGTTTGAAGCCGAGTCTCCAATTTAGTGGACCTGGCTTCCAAAGCTGCAAACAGGCTACACTTATTCCAAGTATCATTATTACTAAAGGAGGTCGAGGAGTAACTAAACATCTGACACAGTGAACAGGAAAGTGCAGGAAGGACAGGTGAAGAAGCCATGCTGCTGGCGAGTCAGCTACGAGCTAAGCTAAGCTAGTGAAACAGTAAAGACACAGTGAGTGAATACTGTGAATATAATTAGCGGGTGAATCAACGCAGAGTGTGCTTTGGATAAAGGGCGTGAAGATTACACTATGAAATAAGATGCTATCTATAAGTTTTTAATTAAATTGGTTACACAGGTAAGCTACACAAAAACACCACTGTGTGTTGGAACAGGAAGAGGAAGTGATACTCTACCGCAGAGAGCGCCAACAGAGCTAACAGACAAAGCTACCAGTCCTTCTTTACACCTTAGGCTATTGACTTGTGACAATGATAAAAGCACAGCAGCTGCTTGTGTCAGTAGTGATTTTTAATGAATTAATGGCACTTTAGCAAAAATGTCCAATTATAGGTAATTAAAGGACCGTTTTCAGAGCTGGTGCTCATTCCTGAACCACTTCTTTATATTTTGACAGCCACAGAGCTTTACAATAGCGCTGGTGTCGAACAGCAAGAACAACAAAACCTTTCAGACCCCCCCACCAAAAAATACAAAATAAAAAAAACAGACAGCTCTGTGGTGGCTCTCTTGCAGGTAGAAACACAAATCCGCTTTTGATAGATTTGCAAATTAGCACCAACTTTGCATTTATGAACAGGACGTACCACTGATCCCTGCTTTGTAACATGCATTTGTTTTATATTTTCCTCAAAATATAACTTAAAAGAATATTTAATTTAATATGAAATAATTTCATAATATATAGCCAGCAACTAAAAAGAACGAAAAAAAACCATCTAAATACTAAATACTTATTTTTTTCCCCCATTGGTCATCTGTTTTTCACAAATTATTGATATTTTAAATCCACTGAGAAGTCCAGGAGTCCCACCAACAGTCACATCAAGGACACATTAATAGTTTTTCACTCTGGGAGGTAAAATGAGCAATATGAGCTTCAGCACCTTGGTTGAAGACCCATTAGGCGATCAATGTGTGCAAGTCTCACTAAAATCTGACCACTTTGGGAGGAGCAGCTATTCTTATGAACTGTGGAGGGACAGACAGGCAGACAATGGACCCCTCACCATCACAGAAGGTCATCAGCCTGTCAGATAGATGAGCTAAAATCCTAAAATCTAAGCAGCTAATGTGAAGTTTAACTGGCCAAAATGAATATTTAAAGTCTGATATTTTTCACGGTAAAGAACGAAGACAGACAAGATATTACATAAAGTCCTAACCATCATACAGAAGAATAATTCCTAAGCCTGCAAAACTCATGTCATTTATATTTAACATCCTTTTTTTTTTAAACACCCTACAATGATTGTCACCACATCATTCAAGTCAAACTTCATGTGTAGAAACATATTATTAAAATAAAAGTGCTTCATGGATAATCCATCAGGTGATGGGAAAGTTCTACACAGGATACAGATTTTATGGTCTAGTTTTCTAAGCCTGTAATGCTAATATGACTATATTACAACAATAAAACATTACGTATTCCCTCGGGTTAATATTAGCTGAATTAACAAACAACACTAATAAATTCCTACTGGACTGATTTGGGTTAATTGCAGCATATTGTCATTTAGTGGTAGTGCAGAGTGTCCTAGGTAATAAACTGTTATCAACATGGCACGTTAGAAGTCATACAGTATCTTATCAAACTTGATATTGTTTCCCTGCACACTGAGAGGACAGGATACTTAGTACCGCTAAGGTTTGATCATTTATCCGTTCTCACCTATTCACTACATGGCACGGTGTTTTACCGATGCAGTTTTCCATCAGTCACTGCAGTTTCACTGGCAGTTTGCACTCAATATGATGGAAAGTGCATCATAACCAAGACGAATAAGTTGTAAAGCTGGAGGACTGTCGCTCAGGATGAATCGTAAAGAAGGTGATAAACTGCTGTGGAGAGACTTCTCATGCCGCGCCAACATGATCTTTCACATCTAAATAAACATTTTCACAGCTAATTAATTTACAGCGAGAAAAAGTAGGAAAATACTGAGAGGCAAACAGGAAGTAATAATTTGCATTTAAACTCAATTAAGTGACACTGCCCAAAATCTCTCCCGTCACTATTCATCATCATTAGTGCACAGCGGGAGGGAAAGTAACCAAGTGCGTTTGGTTAAACGCTGCATTTAGGAATAATACAGAGGTCCTTTATTCCACTTCAAACCTCACTACATGACAAATTAAGATGAATTTAGTGTGCACGGGTTGCAACTGCAATTCTGAACTGTATAAAGGCAGAAACCTTCACCTTCACATTACAAGGCTTTCAGATTAACAATGATTAAAATAAAAAAAATAGATGATATACATAGCAAGGTAGCAAATAAAACTGGGCGGTCCTGCGTAATGAGCAGGTATGCCTGTTAATACTTTTCAGCTTTTACTTGTAACTGAGTATTATTACAGTGCGACATTTGTGCTTTGCTCGAGTTAAAGGGGACCTATTATGTCTTATTTACTTCTTTCTGTCATATATGTTCAGTGACAATGGGAACTACTCACAGTAAACATGCCCAAGGTTTGAAATGATGACGTCACCATGCGTACAAAAAAAATCCCTGTAATCCCTTTTGAGCACTCAGTTTCTGAGAGTTTTACTACTTTTGGGCACAGAAGCCCCGCCCACCTGATGTTCAAGACTTTGGCTTATGAGGGGCAGCCAATCAGAAGAGCGTGGGCTTCAAAGGAGAGGAGTTAAAGGGGAGCGCCAAGGAGCTTCAGGCAAAGCTACTCTGCAATATTCAAAGTTTAAGTGAAATAGGTCCCCTTTAAGGATCTGAGAAGTTTCTCCGGCACAGAAGAGTTTGTCAGAAAAAAAAAGAAAAAGAAATCGCAATCATGCAGGATGGAGAAAAAACAAAAGTCTTACAACGTGTTTCACAGGCAGGCATTTTACATCTCTGAAAAAATAAAATATCCACCACTTCCATCTGTTCCACAGTTAAATATTAATAAGTTCTTATTTTTTTTTAATACTGATAACACCGCTGGATTCATGTCGTAAACCTTTGACATCGTGTCAAATGTCGTCGTGCTGCATATAAAACTTTGGATCAAAGCGCATTTATTTATTGATAAATCAGCTACTACATCGGTTTAACCCCCTCCCACTCAATATGAGTTTACGTACACTGGGAGATTCTCGTTCCAGATTTGGAAAACAAACGTATTGCTTTTTAAATGTATAAACGGCTAAAAGGAGCTATGGACAAAACTGCGGGCCGCTAACTATGAAATAAAGATCTAGATTTGACTTTATAGCTAAAAGATGACTGGATGAACTCGTCAGAGGATTTGCTCATACAGCATACGGCGTTTTCTGCTCATAAAACATTACATTTGCTCGAGGGTTCGGGTGTCAAAGACTTCTTTTTTTTTTTTTAACTTGGCACTGCGACAGGAGGATAATACCCCCCCCCTCCCCCGCTATCAAACTTGGCAATGAGACAGACTTTTCTCTTTTTCGTCTTTGATTTTCTTGGCACTGAATCACAAAAGTGTCTTTCTTACTTTCTTTCTTTAGGAAGAGGAAAAAAAAACAGGAAGGAGAGGAAAAGAGGAGGAGCATGAGGAAGTCAGAGCTACAGAGTTAAACGCAAAGAGAAGATTGATAAAAGAGTGTACACAAAAAAGATGAGAGACGACACAAAGGGCTCCACTGTTGCTCCCTTCATCACCGCCTCCATCAGCTTCCTCTCGCTCAGAGGGGAAGTCACCGAGTGTGTTTACGTGCACTGTAGTTATTAAGGCAATACTGCGACTCCTGAAACTGTCACATGAAATCCAATTATTTTAGTTTTTCATGATCTGAGCAACAGTACATGCAGACCAAGCTTCCCTCCTTTGAAACTTGACAGTTCTTCTCTTTAGACACGTCTATTTATGGATTTTTTTTACCTGAGCAACCTTCTTGGCTCAGTGCAGGCAGCTAATTAAATGTGACAGGGATGGGACAGCAAAGCTAGCGAAGCAGTAACTGCAGGTTAGGTTTACTGGAGCTAACGTTAGCCACTGTGAAGGTCTTTGGTTTCTGGTCTGGTCTTATTTGTGGCACCGTGATTTGTTTTTGCGGTGTACTGTATTACCTGTGGAGGGCTCAAACGACAATAAAAGCCACTTAATGTTACTTGGATTGTAAAGCAGGATTTGTATGTATGCACTGCTGATGTTTGGGGATATCAACCAATCACTGACAAGGCAAGCTAACATAAATTCGATCAGCAGTTAGCACGGCGAGCTCGCTGTCTTTTACTACCGTTCTTTTATCTAGCGTGAACGTAATGATTTATTAGTGAGAAAAACCTCCTGTATTTTGCATTTGGACCCTTCGGCGTGTATTTGATTTGACTGACTGGCTTCACACGCTCCTTACTTTTGCTTAAACTCTGATAGTTTGACAGGAGTGAATGACATTTTAAAACCTTGGCTTCAGGCTCAGATATATGTTTTCAAAGACCTCTGGGTTGCACTAATACTGTAGAGATGGCTCATCAAGCTAAGCTAAACAGATGAACTGTTGCAGCAGAGCTTGGTCTGCGTGTGCGATCAGATCAGAAGCGGTCGTCATTTTCGTGAATTAGAAACCTTTTCATCAAACATATATAGTAGATTGTGTTAATGGCATATTAAGTAGCTACGTGACATCATGAAAATATTGCCTTAAAGCCGATCACCGCCTGTGACCAGAGGACCGATGTGCATGTAAACATACTCCAGATATCACTGATATCATTTATGATCTCTGAGAACTCTTGCAGCTGCTGTGTGCACATCTGTGTTTGCGTGTCTCTGTCCAAGTGCACTGTACACATCAGGCACCAGGGTTCTCCCTAAAACTGGAACACGGGGAGGGGGAAGCACTTGAAGACTTTTCAGTCATGATTGCTGCTTCACTTCTGAAGCTGTAAAAAAGGCCAGATATTACTCTTCTAATATGGCCATTTTCATAAATTTCTCTGTACATGACCTTACACACCAAAGTGCGTTCTCAGTTTGGTCTCCTTCAGCTGTCAGACTCCAAAACAAGAGTACAAACTTTCCCTGATGTACGTCGGTACAGTTGTATTCATGCTGCTCACACTCGCTCCGCTGTTAAGAGCGTGTGTCTGCAGGATGTTAACATAAGAAAAGAAGCAGTTATAAGGAGAACCCAGGTTGGAGTATGCAGGGATGCCAATGACAACAAAACAAAGACTAAACTCATGACTCTGGTGGCCGGCCACTGTGCAGCCAGTCGAGCAGGCTGCGTTTACTGAAGAGGAGCTCCGAATGCTGTGTGGTTACCTGCCAGAGTGACTCGTACTGTTCATGAACTCGCTAACAAACTATCTGTCCCACCAAGACCTGACGAGTCTTCAGTCCTTCGTTCCAAAGAGTTTGGTGTGGTGACAACGTGCAACAGCCAGAGCCCTGCGTACACAGAGTTGGGACACGGATAGCCCTGCAGCTTGCTGTTGCATCGAGCACTGTCCGACCCTTGCTGAACTCTGTATACAGCAGGCTCTCGATGCAGCGTTGCCAGGAAACGGCGGGGTCATGGCTTCATGCTCGGACGGGGAGGATAAACCATTAAAGTCCCCATTCTGACCCGAACTAGGAGACGAGGGGAAGAGTTGCCTTTCAGACAGAGGTTAAAAAGCGTCTGCCGAGTTTAAAATTATGCACAAAACTGCAGACTCATTGCCGGCGTTCAGCTGAGTCACCCGGTGAACCAGCTGAAGCAGGTGTGAGCGTCTCCAGGTAGGTCAGACTGCAGGTGATGATCGGTCCTTGTGGTTTTAAAGCTGCAGAGCAACTTTTACTGTCTGACTCAGGCTGTGGTTTTACAAATCTTTAAGAAAATGTGTCGCCAGATTTAAAAGAAAAGAGAAACAAATCGGATCAGCAGCAGAGTTGCAAAGACAGCTTCATCGTTTTCTTTTAAAGCTCCAGTTTTCTCCACAAACAGGCTTTTAATGAGGAAGTTTTAAATGAAGAACCCCCGGATTTACTCCTTATCTTCTGATTTCACACGTCTCTTTATTTACTCCACAGTTTTCTTGCTGTTTGGTGGTCAAACGACAAAAGAGGAAAAGAGAGAGAGAGAGAGAGAGAGACAGCCGTGGTGGACGGAGGACAGGGGCTCATAATTACCCCTCAGTTTACCCTGGGACAGTTGTGTGGGGTGGAGATTTCTCATGGTCGCCCCTGGTTACCTAGATGAGGGGCTACTGCACTCGGAGGCGGGGCAACAGAACTGATGGGCGATGTCATCATCTTCCTCTTCTCTGAGAGACAGACAAACAGACAAGAGAAACAAAAACAGAGAGGAAGAAGAGGAGGAAGAGAAAGAAGAAGGAGAAGGAGGAAAAGGATGGAGCAGGGAAAAGCAAAAGGGAAGAATAAAGGATAGAGGAGACAAGAAACAGGTGGGAGAGGAAAGAGAGTAAGGGATGGGGAGGAAGGAGAAGAAAAGAGAAAAGCATGGGCAGGAGGAAGAAGGAAAAGGGGAGAGAAAATGAGAGAAGAGGAAAAATGATGAAAGAGAAAGGAAAGAAAGGAATTAAGAGGAAGGAGGTAGAAAAGGAGAAGGGGGAGAAGGTGAGAAAAGGATGAGGTGGGAAGGGAGAAGAAGAGAGACAATGATTGGGGACAAAGAAGAAGGAATAAGAAGACAAGAGAATAGTGAGAGTGGAAGGAGACAAGGAGAGAAAAGGAATAGGGGACGGGGGTGTGGAGTGAGAAAAAGAAAATAAAAGGTAGAACAGGAAGAAGAAACAGGTGGAGATAAAAAGATGGAAATGTGAATGGGGACGAGAGGAGGAGAGAAAAGGATGGAGAAAGAAGAAGATCATCAGAAAAGAGTGGATAAAAGCAGAGTCTGTGATGGGATCTGAAGTTTGGACGTGCAGTGCTGCAGATGGCCACCAGATGTCAGTGTATACACATCGCTAACTGAAGGACTGACCTTCTGAGTTTAACTTTTTCTCACAGAGGTGAAGCAGCGTTGCCTTGGGACACAATTAATCTCTAATATTATAAACTTTACACAGAGTCAGAAGTGACCAAACTTACTTCTGAGTCTGCATGTTTTTCCTCAGGGGGAGAGGACAGTGATGGAATGAGGCAGGGATGAAGGTAGGGTGAATGGATGGTGTGAGCAGAGGGGTGAGGCGATGAGCAAGTCGAGCCTTTTGGTAATTTTGAGATGGCGTCCAGGCAAAATAAAACACATTAATGCAAATGTAACTCTAGTGGAAAGTACAAATTAGTGCGATAATGACCGCGGCTGTGATTTTTAAATCAGGGCAGAAATCCATCCCTTTGATCCCATTCAGCAATTTTATGTTCCTCTGTCTCATTTAAATAATCGAATGGCTTGAAAATCGAGCCACAGACAGTAATTCACCTGTCTGAGGATGGTGGAGATCACCAGAGGAGAACGAGTGAGTCCAGATTTCTACACAAATCTTTTAAGTTTCAGAGTAACATTTAAAACATGCAGCAGAAATCAGAGTTATTGTTTAATTCATAAATGCGTGGATAGTTTGTAACTACACTGTGATGAAGCGTCTCTCTGGTGCATGTATTTGTGCAGTTTGGAGCCCAGCAGGCTGATGCACACAGTGTACAGAAGTGAATGTGAATTACGCAAATGGTTTAAATCAACCGTGAGACTTTAAAGTGAGTATTTATGTTAGGTTAGGTAATCATGATAAACAGGAGGGCTGCTTTTTCTCTATGATTCATTCTGACCTAAATTATTTTGTTGCGATGACAGGACGTCGGTTAGATTGAGAGACAAACCCAGGATTTAATTATTTACTGAGAAAATAAAGGGAAAAGCACATATGCCCTAGGTTTACTGTGGATAGTCGACATTAATGTACAATCTATAAAGTCGACTTTAAATGAATGTCATACTGGTCCAATGAACCTGTTCTACTGGAATCTTTGTCTGTACAACATGTTCTGCTAAGCACAGCGTTGCATTGCTTGCAGGCTTGGTGCTAATCCTGCACAGTGACTGTTTTACATGTTTGGACATCCTTTAATTTAAGGATGTCCCTGATGTGCTTTTGGACTCAGAAAAAACTCACTCAGGAGATCTAGAAATGTTTTCTTAGCACCTCCCGACATCTTTACTGAAGAAATGAAGCAGCAAAACAACCAAATCAACAACCAAACATTACAAATTCTGATCATCAATAATCTTCCATCAAAGTACAGCTTCTTCTGTCTTTGTGACTTAAAAACTGAGGGAATAAAAATGATTTATAGTAATCGTTTTTTGTAAGTTCAAGTTTTTTTTCTTACCATCTGTGTGGAAAGAACAAAAAGTTTAAGCAGGTAAAAAAAAGTTGCAAAGAAATTCTTTTAATCTGTGAGAACTGCTGATATTTTTTATGACTATTTTTTTGTAGTCAGGGTTTGGTCAACAGGTTCTCATCCCAACGCCTACGTACCGACGATTTGTCACAGTCGACGGTACGTTACGCATTCGGAGGCATGAGAGCAGGTTCGCATGAATCTATAGATGTGTTAAGGTTATGGTTAAGGTTAGGCTTAGGTTTAGGGCTGGAATAGAAAGCCGCGAGCGTTTCATAAGGACGTGGAAGGTGTGAGGTTTGAGGGATTCTGAAGTGTCATGATTCTGTGTTTGATTTTTATTATTAATTTTACAGTAATTATGTTTGATTCTGAGGTTATGAGTATTCTATATTCATTTTATATTAATCAAATGTCATATAAGCATAGAGTGTAGTATTAAGTGGACACGGCCCCTGCATATTAAAGGCATTAGGATGTGTGTCTTTCAGTTCTAGAAGAGTGTGACCTTTCACCTTGTTTCTGCCTGTAAAACGGTGCAAAAGGAGATAATATGAACCGGTTTCAACTGGTAGAGCTGCTAAGAGACTGTGAGTCTAGCTTGGAAGGTTATTGCAAGGCTTTGTTTAGACTAAGAATAAGATAACAGGTATAAAACTGTTTGTGTGTGATCAC
>VVHJ01057172.1:0-18667 GCA_015107715.1 Tylochromis polylepis | reverse complement strand
AACTGCACATTCCAGGGTGGCCTTTTATTGTGGGCAGTATAAGGTACACCTGTGCACTACTCATGATGTCAGATCAGCATCTTGATGTGGCACACCTGTGAGGTGGGATGGATTATCTTAGCAAAGCAGAAGTGCTCACTATCACACATTTAGACTGATTTGTGAACAATGTTTGAGAGAAATGGTAATATTGTGTATCTGGAATGAATTTTAGATCTTTAAGTCCATCTCATGGAAAATCGGAGCAGAAACAAAGGTGTTGCGTTTATATTTTTGTTGAGTGTAGTTGTTACAGTCTTACAGTAATGGTCTAAATATGTTTTATTTTCTCTTTCATGTTGCCTTTCTGTTTCCAATTCAGTTCATTTCTAGAACAGATTTCCTTTTAAGTTTAATTTTTATTGTTTGGAAATGTTTACCTTACTTTTGATTCATTTCAGTGTTTTAGTCTTTTTAATGATTATGATAGGGAAGTTTATACTATACAAATTAAAATACGTATTGTGGGCAGTTGACTGGCAATCATTATAATTATAAGGACATTATGGGAACCTTGAGGGAACTGTTGTTGTGGAAAAATGATACACAAAGCACAAGACAGTATTATGTATTATGACTTATTATTAATAATAATAAGTCATGTTCTTTAAGTACGATTTCTTTACCAAAAATATGTTTTTAGATCTAAATCATGGAAATCACTCCAAAAATTGTCACATGTGGCATTGTTTGAGCAAACAAGAATTTCCACCATGTTGCTATAAAAAGAACATTTGTTATTTATATCCGTGATTAATTATATTTACAATGAACAGGTTTTAGTTAGATACATTTGTTTGAATAACAGTTCTTTAATTCTGTTAGGCAGAGCAAACAGAATTCCATATGATACCATCAAGAGCGTCATTTATATTTAACCGGCATCATTTATTTATTAATTTGCTTGCTTACTTACTTATTTCGTTTATTTTAATGTATTTATTTTAGTTTGATTTATTATTTATTTGTGTATTTCTTTACTTACTTAATTACTTGTGTAATTATTTTATGAATCTTATTTATTAGTTATGTATTTATTTTTTATTTATTGTGTTCATTTATTTATTTAGTTACTTGTATTTTATTTATTTTATTTGTATTTATTATTTATCTTATTTATTTACTTACGTATTTATTTTTATTTTATTATTGCATGTATGTATGTATGTATGTATTTATTTATTTATTTGTCTGACATAGAAATACCATGAATGGTGACGTTGTGACTGAATAAGGGTTCCTGTGACGCTAGCCTGTAGCTCCCCTGTCAGCTGACGCGGGTGTCCGTGGCCTCAGCCGCCGCTCATTGGCTGAGCTTCGTTTGGACGGTCACATGCGTGTGTTTCTGTTTGGTTTCACTTCCGCACTCCTTCTCCGCTTTCTGTAGCCTGTTAGCCTCTTGGATGGCATTTGGCACATTTGGAGGGAAAGCGTGTTATCTCTTCAGGGCAGAAGTAAAAGGAGGGAAAAAAAATTAATTAATTAAAAAAATAAAATAAAAAATAGACTCCGCGCAGATGAACTTTGTTTTATGCGCATATCTAAAGAGTCGGCTGGTTGCTAATTGAGCCAACCAGGAAGCGACGTTAGCGTGAGGAAGCTCAGTGCAACTTAACCCTGGTAACTGTTTAAACTGTCAGCTTGTATGATAAACTGTTAGGTTTCTCACAAAGAAGATTTTCCCAGCTGACTCGCAGTGACGGAAATCATGAAGGTAGGTGTGCAATCCAGGCCAAAGTAGCATCTTTGTCAGAGAAATTATAAAGGACTGTTTCCTCATCAGTAAAACTTAACGCCTCGTGCAAATAGAAGCAGACATTTTGGACGCATACTTTCTTTTCAGGAAAGACTTGCAAACATCTGCATTCACAGCTGAATTTCCTATCGTTATTGTCCTTTAGCTTAGTGCTATGTTTTATGTCTTTAAAAATCCCCCCCCCCCCATTTTAAATGAGTAGGAAAGTGGGCGTCTCTGTATTCTACTCTATTTGTTAAGGAAGCTTCATATTCAAAGTTTAACCACTGAATTTTGAGTATTCCCAGGTTTTGCCTACTTTTATAAACTGTGGTGTTAAAAAAAAGCAAACAGTTTATTGATGCTTGCATTAAAAATGTAAGTACCTGATAACTGAGGTACTTTGATGTGTTGAAGCAAAAACCTGCCTGTAACAAGGTGTCAGAAGCATGAGAACTGCAACAGATTTATATTTTAATTTACACATTAAGCTGACATAACAGGTTCATTGTGTTTTGAAATGTCAGATGATTATCAAAAAAAGTGCTGCTATAACTAAATATTTAGATTTCTTTTTTCTACCTAGCACTCTTGAAACCCAAAGGAATTCAGCTGAATATAACACATGATGAATATTCAAATTAAATGAGTAAATGTTTGATTTTAATTTTTTTTTTTTAAATTTAATTTAATTTTTTTGTTGTGGCTAAAAAAGTAACTGTGTTACCAAAACCATTGCTCTCTAGTTCTCTGTCATATGACTATGACATTACCCAATAGCTTGTTTCAGCTCTTAAAGGGATAGCTAACACACTGTAGCTGTTTCTGCTTCTTATTTGGCTGCTCCCTTTAGGGGTCGCCACAGCACATCTGCCTCCAAACTAAGCTACCTTTATCCTCTATATCACATGCATGTCTTCCTTCACTACATCCATGAGTCTTCCCTGTGATCTTCCTCATTTCTCCTGCCTGGCAGCTCCATATCAATCCAAAATCCCTCCTCTGCACATCACAGTCTTGCCTCTCAAACTTTGTTTCTAGACTGCTCAACCTAAGCTGCCCCTTGGATGTACTCATTTCTAATCCTGTCCCTCCTGATCACTCTGACTGAAGGTCTTAGCATCTTCAGCTCTGCTACCTCCAGCTCCGCTTGCTATTTTAGTACCACTGTCTCCTTCACCGTCTCACTATAATCTTGTAAACCTTCCCATTAACTCTTGCTGCTATCCTTCAGTCACAAATCACCCCTGACACTCATCTCCACCGACTCCACCCTGCCTGTGCTCTCTTCTTCACTTTTCTTTTGCACTGTCTGTCGCTTTGTATGGTTGACCACAAGTATTTAAATAGTGCCACTGTTTATATTACTGTAATATGAATGGTATGAAACAGTCTTGCATTAGACAGTTTGTATGGTCTCACAATAAATGGACTCCTACTAACATGAAAAGAATAGCAAGCGATAACATTTGAGAATAACATGTTTTGATTTTTTTTTTTCTTTATCATCTAACATCTGTTCCAGGTGTTCAGTAGCTGCAGAGGGATCTCTTTTCTCATGTGGACTGTGGCATTTCAGCTGGTCCTCTGTGTGAGTGGGGTGTATGGCGTGAAAAGCACCAAAGACTGCACACTGTCAACTGAAAGCGAATCACAGCGGAAAGTTCTGGAGCGACTAGAGCCGCTCGTAGGAAGGAAGTAAGAAATGAGTCACTTGTGTACCAGCGTATTCAGATTGGAGATGAGATGTTTTGGAATCCCTGTTATCATTCCAGTAGTCACTGGGAGCATGTTTAATAACATAATCTTATGCTAAAGGAAGAATTCATATTGGCCATCTTTATTTGAATTTTTTTCTGGAATTTGTTCTCTTTTGACAGCTTTTCAGCTGAGGACAAGATTGCAAATGAGAACTACACGTATGTGTTCCAGCTATGTGGGGATGCAGGGGGTGTTTCCAAAGCTGGGCTTATTCAAGTGGACAAGAAAACGCAGAAGTCAACAATGATTGGCAGCTACGCTGCAACACAGGTCATTGGAGGAAGTAAGACTCTGCAAAAACATTCTCTTGTTTGCTCAGACATGACCGCAAGGGCATGTGCATTAATCTTAACCGTATTTAAAATTGAATAAATAGGTTTCATAATTGCATCATATCCTGAGGCAAACTATGAGGAGTATAAATCTAAATCTTATCAAATGTGTCCTTTCAGGTGACTGGGTGATGCTGATCTACAGAAATGGAGAAAAATATGATACACACTGCAAACAGGAAAACAGGAAATCCATCATTATGATCTCTTGCAACAGGAATGTAGAAGTGGTAAATGAAATGTGCATAGCTTCTACCTGAGCAGATTTGAGTTTGAGGGGAAAAATTGAGCATTTAGAAACATGAAAGGAAAAGCAGTCAGCTGCAGCGGTGGTGGCATGTCTGTGAAAATGAAATTTGATCCATGAGGGCTCTCTGAGTAATGTTTTCATGAAGCTCAAGGCTTTCCAGACACCTGAAACCCAGCAGGGATATTTACAGTATGTTGACGAAGACGTTTAATACACTGGAACACAGCATGAGTCTATTTGCATTAAACAGTAGAATTATTGAAATAAAAACATGTTATACACATGTTGCATGTATAGTGACTTACACAAAGACACTTTGTATACACCTGTGTCTCACTCTCTCTCCCAAGGGTATGCTGGAGGTGATTATGGAGGACAGGGAAAGGAAGGAAGACTGTTTTTACCTGTTTGAGTTGGACACCAGTTCAATGTGTCCAGTAACTGAGTCCAAGTCAAGTCAAGTCCTTAGTACTGGCTCCGTTATACTCATCATGTATGTAAATCCATCTCTTAATTTCATAAAAGCCTTTAATGTGAGAGCGTGTAATATTACAGATGATCAATAATCATAACCTCTCACGTTTCAGTGCTTTCTCTCTTCTGGCTGTTTACCTTGTTGGAGGTTTCCTCTACCAGCGGGTGATCGTTGGAGCTAAAGGGATGGAGCAATTCCCCAATTATGCTTTTTGGGTGGAGTTTGGAAACCTGGCAGCGGTAAGCTAAATCTAATTGATGAGTAGCATCAGTGAAAGATCAGACTTCGATGAAATAGAAATAAATAAATAATGACTTTCTTTTTCCACCGTCCTTACAGGATGGATGTGACTTTGTGTGCCGGTCGCGCAAGCGAGAGGAATCGCCAGCTTACAGGGGAGTGGCTACAGACAATTTACAGGAGGAGCCAGAGGAGAGAGATGACCACTTGCTGCCTATGTGACCTTAGTATGTTGGGACTAAAATCTTCACTGTGTGATACAGTTTAATCGGTTACAGCTTATCAGGCTGCTTGTAGGCACAAGTCTGTTTTCTTGTGTGTGTGTTTTTTTTTTTGTGTGTGTGACTGATTTACGTCAGTACCTGTTAATTCTGTGTTTATTCCAGACTTGTGCCTAGGGCAAAAAGTCTTTCATCCCCATATTACACAGGAGGGCATGTTTCTCATAGGGCTGACGATCCTGTCCACACTTTTTACCCCATACATTTCAAACAGTTGTTTGATGTCAGACAAATGAGTGATTGCTCCAAGAAAACTGTTTCACAATAAAGACTCTTCTGCGAAAATCTGGCAGAAAAGTGAGATTTTGAAGAATCATATTTCTATCTCACGTTAGCTAAATGCCACATTGTATACAGTTCTTTTCTGCTAAACAAATGATTTATCCTTTTTTTTTTTTTTTTCCTCAAAGATGTTGGTTTGTCACAACCAGAGGGGTGTACTACAAAGCAAATTCAATATAGTTTGGGGGTTCTTTTGTTTTTTTTGTGTTAGCTGGCTTGATAAAACCTAAAAGCCCTGATAAGAGATAAGGGGTACAATGGTGGTTATCAGCTTTCTTTATTAACTCAGTCTTTCTGCTTCATGCTCTGTGCAGTTTTTGATGCGTCATTTAACTTTTCCTTTACATTTTAACCAATCAGAGACATTTCCAAGAGCAGGTGACACAGATCTATAAAAATATAGTAGCATAGCAGGAAAATGCAACACTGGAGCTGCACGGGAGACAAGAGTAATGCTACAGAAAATCGTTAATCTTGTGACGTCACGATCATTACAAGCACACCTATCGGTAAAATAAATAGTTTACCTCATAATATATTTATTTCACTACTCAGTGGGCTCACGGTGCTGCTGTTTATTTCTAACATGTGAAATTACAGCTCTTAAACTTTAACACTCTCCCGCAGCCTAAAGAAACCACGGAAATCACTTCAGTTTGTCGTCACTTCTAAGATAAATTACTTGTTCCAGTCGGTGGAATTCCAGTAGGTTGGGACCAAAAAAAAAACATTTATGAAAAAATGTAAATATTTCTTTCTGCGTCACCATTTGAATACATACAAATTCCAGCTACAGTCCCCACTGCTGTGTTAGAAGTGTCTCAGCAGGTTTTATATATCTGTATAAATGACATTCCTTCAGTGGAGAATCTGAATTGCACCTAAAGCATAGTGTAAATAAGAGAATCAATGAAAATGTGGCACTTCAGTTCGATTATAAACCGAAACTCTACACAGGACCAGGTTATGTGTTTGGAAGAAGTTAAGATGGTAAAAAGAGAGTGAAGGAAAACTCCGACTTTAAGCCCAACATACTTCACTAACCCATTAATCTGGCTTTATAGCACACCCCTCTGTGTGTATTTGGGTTGAGCTTGCTTACAGGTTTACCGGCATACAAATAAATGCTTGTGCAGTTTAAACAGTTTATGTTTAGTTTAAAAGTCAGATTTGTAACATGTGAATGTAAATGTTTAAGTACAGGGATTGTACTTACAGCCTTATCACACATTTAGAAATCGGTGCAAACAAACCAAAGTTGAACTGAATTAGATTTTTAGCTGGGCATCGTCCTTTCTCCCGTTATAGAGAAGCTTAGCGCTAAGATCCCAGTCAGAAGGTCTGCTGCCTGACTGAAATCTGAGCTCCACGGTTTAATTTTTGTCAGAAAGGTCAACGGTGCTTTGTAATCCATACACAAAACCAATGAAATTTGTGGTGGTGAGCAAAGCACCCAGCTAAAATTGAAAATTAAAATCATTTAAATTCATCTTTTTTCCATTTAAATGTTGCCTGTATTGATGAAAATTTCAAGGCAATTATATCTGAATTCTGCTATTTATACATATTTAAAAAATTGTCTTCTGTGCTTTTTCATAATATAAAAAAATATCATAAAGGAATATTTACATTTTAATAATCACAAAACAATTTAATAATGAATATTATAGTGCTTAAACACTGACCTGCTTCTTGATACGGTGAAATTGACCCAAACCGCATACATATACCCACCTTACTCATGTTCAGTCTGCAATAGGAGATACATACAGCAGCAGTGAGGGTACTTCATTTTCAGTACTCTAGTTGTAAAAATGTTACACTTTTAAACTTCACATTAATGAGATTTGTAATATTTTTACATAAACCTAAACATCAGTGCTGCTAAAGACTGAACCAGGCTTTTTTTTTTAACAGGATGTGAAGGTTATTTTTGTGTTAATTTTTACAGAGTTATGCTACTTGTATTCACTGTGAGCACTGATATTTGGTCTCTTTCACTTTTGTGTTAACACTGAATTTTCGTTGCTTAGTTCACTGGTCTGAGGTGGTTTTAATGAATGGAAATGGTTCATATGCTCTAATGTTATGTTTGGCTTAAAATTGACACAAGCCACAAACCTTTGTTTGTTTTCTGATTCTATTAGAAATAAATTATAAAACTAGTTTATGATGTGATTACTCCATACACTTAAGTGCACTCATCTTTTAGGATTTGATGGAATAAATTTGGTTTTATTAAAAATAGTGGATTACATAAACAGATGCATTTATAAACTAGAATAGTCATACACCTTGTCTTAAATTAGATGCAATTAAGCGCTTGTAGTAATAAACTCCTGTTAATTAAGATGGAAAAAGAGGCTCAGACATGACCAATGTTTATTCTTCAACACAGTCTAACATCTTTTAGGCCAGGCTCTGGGGAGGCCAATCCATGACTGATAGTGTTCTATTGTGTGTTTCTATCCAGGTATGCTTTTACTGTACTGGCAGTGTGTTTGGGAACATTGTGAAGCTGAAGATTTAGGCTTTTAGCAATCAGATGTTTTCCAGATGGCATTGCATGGTCAATCAAAATCTGATGGTACTTTTCTACATTCACTATTTCATCAATTTTGACAAGATCTCACCACTCACTGAAATGCACCCCTCAGACCATGACAGAAGATGGCTGTAGACACTCACTGTTGTACCTCTTTGGTGACCTCTGTACATACTGATAATGATTTGAACCACCCTGGTGCCACTGATTTCACTTCTTGTGTAATTTGGCATACCTCAGCTTTTTCTGTTTCCCTTTCTTAAGAATAGCTTTTTGAAAGCCACCCTTCCACTGTTGTTTTATGTCTGTCAATTATCAGTTGTGTTATTCTTGGCATTTTTTTGTGGAGTCAACTAAAGAAATGTGGACAAATTCTGTGTTTTTCTACAGGCTGCTGGTAACAAAGAACCTAAAGATACAATTTATAATTGGTTCTTTGCCAACCTCTCTGCTATGTGTAAATGCAACACTGATTCATCCCTTGAGTTAGGTGCCTTTTTATGCTTGAATCATTCAAAGGTCAGTGTCTGACTCCTAGGAAATAAAATATAAAGAAATGAAGCGTGGCTTTTGCACAGTACTGTAGTTATCAAAAGTACTTATATTCAGTACCAAAGTGTATGCAAGATTTTTAAAAGCATAATATAAAAACTCATAACTCGCATAAATCCCAGTTAGTTGTTTGACAAAGTACACAAATAGACTTTCTATGCAGTTTACACACTGAAACGGTAGGTGGCTCTGTCCGTCTGTTAACAACGGTTTACAGTCTTCCAGAGTATCCAAAAAAAACAGAAGAAGAAGAAGGGAAAAAGAACGGCTTTGTGAGGGGCGGGGTTTTGTTGGAGGCAAAAACCCTAGAAAGCCCTGTCGTTGTTGGCAGCTACAACCAACATCCGAAAAATAACAAATTTTAACTGTGAAAAGGACGGAAAGCCAAGAAGAGGTAGACACAGACGGACATCGAAAGGCGTTAAGCTCTGACATGTAGCAGCAGCATTAGTTAGCTTGCTTTCTCTCTGCAGAAAACAGCTAGCATTGCTAATTAGTTAGCCTCTGTTTATGTTTTTTAGTTAGGTGTTTGCGCCAAACAAACGACTCATTCACTTTCATTTTGTATTTCTGCATTTGGAGTTTTGCTGCACACGGGAATGCATTTTTTAACTATGGTATTCTGTACTAGTGTCGAGAGACCGTTAAACCTGTGCAATCCTTTGTAGTTAGCCATCGCTGGATAGCTAGCTTCCTTTGCTGTTTTCAACTTTTCCTCCATATTGGTCTTTCTTTCCTACCCATCTATCATCTTGACAACAGGCCTGCTGTAGAAAATACCACAATGCTCCTGCTTGCCACGATAGCAAAGACTCCTGATATGCCCATAAGAGAGAGAATAATCTGCTGCACTTTAAAAACATAAATAATCAATTGGAAACTTTTGAGGGTGCAGTCCAATAAAGGACCCCAGAAGTTTCATAATCCGCCTTTGTTTATATGTAATGACTAATCATTTGATTTGTCTCCTATTAATTATTATTATTTTTTCTTTATTTCTCTGTGTGCCCACAGTGAGAAGTAGCAAATGCTGGGTATAGATCGTTTATAGTTAAAACTGTTGACACAGCTACTTCTGATGATTGGCCTTTCGTTTTGAGCAGCAAACATGGATGCAGGTGAAGACCAAAATACGAGCACCAACAATGGAAATTCTCAGACAAGTGGGAACTCTCATGCACCTCAGATAGCCCGCATGTCTCTGTATGAGAGACAGGCTGTACAGGTGAGTCATTGCGTGCAAATGATTAAAAAAAATGCCTTACATGTCACAATGACTATACTATTTAAATTAAAAATGAAAAAACTAAACAAAAAAAACTTTTGAATTTGTCTTGGGTAAGTAAGTATCTATGTATGTTTTTAGGCTCTGCAAGCTCTGCAAAGACAGCCTAATGCTGCTCAGTACTTCCAGCAGCTCATGCTGCAGCAGCAGATTGCAAATAGTGCTCAGTTCCACAACTTAGCTGCTGTGCAACAGGTATGACAACAATATACATGCACAACAACAAGAAAAAGAATAAAATAAAAATAAACAGAGTAACCAGACATGTTACAATCAAACCTTTTCATGTCTCTTTAAAACAGGCCACACTTGCTGCTAGTCGCCAGTCCAATACTGCAAGTAACAGTATCTCCCAAGTGCCCACCACTGTAAGTTTTTGTAAACTATTATTTAATTATATCTTACAGATCAATAGAAAGATTTGAATCTTCATTCAGTTGCTCCCTTTAGGGGTTGTCACAGCGGATCATTTGTGTCCATCACACTTTATCCCTTGCTTCCTCTTTTGTAACACCAACAATCTGCATGTCCTTCTTCACTACATCCATGAACCTTCTCTCTGATTTTCCTCTATTCCTCTTATGTAGTAGCTTCATATTCAATATTCTTTGTCCAGTACATGCTCAAAACACCTCCGCCTTGGCTCTCTTAAACTTTGAGTTAAAATCTAGATATTTCTGTTCCTTTCAGGTCAATCTAAGCACCACCTCTGCGGGAGGGACTATGTCCAGTCCTCGTCCTCATGGCCCAGCCACCTCTGCAACCAAAACTGCTATCAACCAGTCAGTGCTGCTGGGTGGAAACTCAGCAGGACCGGGACAGATGTATCTTAGAGTGGGTTAAAACTGATTATCCATAATATCTGTGTGTAATCTATTAAATGCATACACTTTGAATTCATTTTTATGATACAGTAAGAAGGGTTGGAAACCTTTGTGTAAAATTCACACTGACAGACATTCCAGAGAAAATGTAGGCAAATCAGTCAATCTTCCTTGCAGTCGTTCAGAGAAATAAAAGTTGACCATCTCTGCTGTTTCTTACATAGGTCAACCGTTCGCAGCTCATCTTCATGCCTGGTGGTCCAGCAACTGCTACTGTTGCAGCAGTTGCTCAAACTCAGCCTCAGCCGCAGCAGCAGCATGAAGTTGCTTCTACTGGTGCGAGTGCCCAGTCTGACAGTGATCAGGTTTGTGTGCTTTTACCAAACACTAAAGTCATATAATCTTGAAGAAATAGTTGTGAAGGAAGAACTATTTAAATTTAATCACACCCTGCTCCTTTCTTCATCTGCCAGGTGCAGAACCTTGCCTTACACTGTGCTTCCACAACCAAAGCAGTTGCTGTTAAATCTGAGCTTCCAGAAAGGAAAGATTCTTCTGGCTTTCCTCTCGGTCAACAGCAGCAGCAGCAACAACAACAGAGTTTCCCACAGACAGTTCAGCAGCAACAAGTGCAACCACAACAGCAACAACAAATTGCCAAGACCAGCTTTACACAACAGTCTGCCACAAACCCATTGACTGTAAAGACTGGAAATCAGGCTGCCATGACTGTAACTCCTGCTTCTTCTGTAGCTCCTTCATCCACTTCCTCTCCAGCACTCCCTCTCTCCCAACTCCTCCTGGCCCCCTCTGCTGCGCCGGTGATCCTAGTACCCACGTCAAATGTTCCTACCTCCACCCAGGGCTACCCCATTGGCTCAGTGGCACCAAAGGCGAATGTTAACACTCAAACTCTGGTGGTACAACCCCTGCAACAGTCCAGCACTAATGTAGACAAAGGTCCTGTTCCAATACAGCCCAAGACAGCTCAGGGACACCGTTTGCCGTTGCAGCTGCCCCCTCGACACCCACCACCCATTCTCCCAGCTCCACCTAGCAATAATCAGGCCACTGCTGCAGGTCACAACCCTCCTCACATCCCTGTCCAGCTTGTGGGAGCCAGGCAGGGCTTAGCAGGAAATGCACAAGCTGTGGCCCTGGCACAGACACGAAATAGCGCAGCCCAGGAAAGTCCATCTGGTGGGAATGTTGGCACGGCCTCCAGCAACAGTACTATGGTAAGATCAAAGGATTTACTGCTTTGGTTAGGTGTGGGGAGAGACGTCTTTGTACAAGGGATTGTAACAGGGCTTTTTTTCCCCTTACATGCTGTTAGACAAAAACTCCACTTGGCTCTCTCAAGAGGAAGTATGACTGCGATGGCCTGAATGAGATGACAGAATCTTCAGACTCGGCACCCATGAAAGACTCGGCTCCTCCTTTATCTCCTGCACCTACAAAGGACTCCGGTATGTCAGCTTGTCTTGTCCAATTCATGCATAAACTGTTTGTAGAACCTCTTCAAAATTCTCACTGTAAGCTCATTATTTTTTTTTTCTCTCTTATGACTCACCAGCTCCTCCTTCAGAAGCTGCCTTCTCATCTCCTCCCACGCTTTCTTTGCCTCTCCCATTGTCAAGAGTAGGGCATGGGGACAAAGACAGAGCACCTGTTCCCCAGGCTGTCGTCAAACCACAAGTTCTCACCCATGTTATCGAAGGCTTTGTGATCCAGGAGGGAGCTGAGCCCTTCCCTGTAAGTGTGATAACACGCACACAGAGTCGGATAATAAATGTGAAGGTTACCATGTGAAAAAAAGTGTCTATCTTGATGTGACAGGTTGCTCGGCTCCCCAAAGACAGAGATTTTGCCCTGGTTGGCTGTACAGAAAACGGACCTCCATGTAAGTGGTGGTTTATTATTCAATAAGCATGGTACCCTTAAGCTGTGTGTATGGTCAGTAGTCTTAAGTCTTTCTTTCCCTACTCAGTGTTGAAGTGTGAATACTGTGGAAACCTTGCTCCAGCCAGCCAGTTCAGAGGATCAAAGAGGTTCTGTACTAATACTTGCGCTAAAAGGTACAGTTTCGTTTCTGTGTCAGCTTTCACACTGTGTTGTTTTGTTCCTTCTTAATTAGCCATAAAAGCTCAGAGGTTCAAAGGACAGGTATTCATATCTTATTAGGAACACAGCTAAAGCCTTTGCAGTTTAAACCATTGATTGCAGTGTTTGGTTAGAACATGCAAGCTCTGACGAGTAAAATTCAAAGCAGAGAAACAATGTGCTTACAGTGAGTTTGAATTATTTTCTTGGTATTTTTGCCTTTTATTGGATAGTTTAGCGGTGACAAGAAGACAAAACAGAAAACTGGGGAGAAAGAGAGGGGAAAGACATGCAGCAAAGGGGGCACAGGTCGGACTCGAACCCGGTCCCATGTCGCATGTGGTTGCCTGCTGATCCACTGAGCTAAAGCGGTGCGCCCAAGTTTGAATATTAAGATGACCATACATTTGCTGGGTTATTACAGATGTTTTGTTTAGTTCTCAGGCTACTGAAAATTTTATCCATCCATCCATCCATCTTCTTCTGCTTATCTGGGGCCGGATCACGGGGGCAGCAGCCTAAGCAGAGAAGCCCAGGCCTCCCTTTCCCTAGTCACCTCCTCCAGCTTGTCCGGGGGAACACCAAGGCGTTTCCAGGCCAGCTGAGAGATATAATCTCTTCAGTGTGTCCTGAGTCTGCCCTGGGGCCTCCTCCTAGCGGGACATAGCTGGAACACCTCACCCAGGAGGCATCCTTGTCAGATGCCTGAACCACCTCAACTGGCTCCTTTCGATCTGAAGAGTAGTGGCTCTACTCTGAGCCCCTATGTCTAAAAATAATTTAAAATAAACTAAATCTCTCTTTGTGGTATATTTATGAATACTTTAAAAAGAGAGCAAAAATAAAAATTTATGAGGTATGGTAAATTGCATATCAGACTCAAGGCTTGCAGCTCTAATCCAACCCCCATGTTACTTTAGTTTCTTACTAAGTTCTGGCCTGCTTAGTTGAAGCTCTGATATGCACGCCAAAATGAGCAGATTTACTTACTTAAGATAAGATAAGAACTTTATTTATCCCAAGGGGAATTCTTTTGTCATTTGTCACTGCAGCAAGAGGAAAAAAGACTACGCAAGAATAGAATACAATAAAATAACATAACATAACTATCAATACAAGTGACATAATGTTGGTGCAATGAATAAAAATAGAGCAGCAGCATATAATGGAGGAATGAGACAAACATTCAATAACATACAGATGAATAATAATATTGAACAATCTGAGTAAAAAGACAAAAATTACATTAATATTAATCCTAAAAAAGTCATCTACAGAGCGAGGAAGAGTTGTATAGTCTTATTGCCACAGGTAAGAAGGATTTCCTGTGGTGGTCAGTCTTTTGCTGCGTGTGCTCTGATGGCCCATAATGGAGGCATGCATGGGATGAGAAGGGGTTGTTCATGATATTGAGAAGCTTTTTTTTAGCATTCTCCTCTCAGACACCTCCACCAAGTTCTCCAGTCTGACACCCAGGACAGAACCAGCCTTTTTAACCAGCTTGTTCAGCCTGTTGGCACTTAAACTGAAGTTTGACGCTAACACGCTCTTTAACAGGGTGACATAACAGAGGAAAACGAATGATGAAAGTAGACAGTTTCAAAGGAGGTGGAAGTACTTCTTTATCTAGTGTAAATACAGGCCCACGTAGCCTTTGTCATTAGACAGTCTCTGCCATTTTAAAAATCCTCTAATTAGCATTGTAATTTTGAATCAACACAGCTGCAGAGATGCAGAACCAGAGAACAAAAGCTTGAGAAGGTTATTGTAGTATAAAGTCATGTACATATCTGAAATGTTTTTTGTGGAGTGACGGAGCTGTGAGTGCAGTTTCCAATTTGGCTGTATGGTGCAGATAAAGCTTTCATGTTCAGGCTTGTGAGAAATGCTGTGTAAGAACAAAATTATTCTGCTTTTACACCAGGAAGCTTTTTTAAATTCAGCCAGTAGCTTTCATACTTATGCTGTTATGAGTTGGCTCCACGGTGGCCTACTTTTATCAGAAAACATTTTTCTTGACAGAATGATGATGGCTAAACAATATGTTTATCGATTTGCTATTAATTGGTTAAAGGCTTTATGTGAGAAGACTAAGCAAGATATGTGTATTTGATTCAATTAAACCACGTGAATTAACTGAAAACAACTGATCCTTGATGCGATTTTTATTTTACCAGTTTCACATTTAATGAAACTAAGTTTGACCCCCCCTTTTTAGATAATAGTAACACTGGAAATTTACTCAGGGGAGGCAAACAAACAAGAATAATGTCTCTCTTAGTACTGACTGTGCTTTTCATTTTGCAGGTATAATGTAAGCTGCAGCCAGCACTACAAATCCAGCAGAGGGAGAACTGCTGCGGGGCTGGCACCAAATCCGGCACCCACAGAGACCACTGCTAGGCGTAGGGGCTCCACTCGCAGGAGCGGTTCTAATATCACCTCTAATAAAATATCAACCAAGCATCTACCTGTCAAGGTAAGACCTGTAGGTTTAAAGGCTATCTGACAGTATTATGTGTGTTTTCTGTTGTTAACAAAGTCCTAAAAACAAAACAAAAAAGTCAAGGCACATACAATATCCTTTACGTTTGAAGACTAACATTCACAGCTGTTTTTGGAAATTCTTTAGTATTTTCTTTTTTGTCCTACAACAAAATAATAGTATAAAAATGCTGCTGATTGTAATTTAATCTCTGCTGTTTTGGGTATAGTTTAACTCTGAGTCCAGTCGTTCAGATGAAGTATCTAGCGATGGCGAAGACGATGATTCTCCTTCACTGTCCCCGAGTTCTTCCCGCTCCTGTTCAAGAGCTGAGCACAGCGCTCTTCAGTCTGACAGCTCAGCTCCTGGAAGTCTTCCACTAGAGGGGGCTGGCTTCCTGTCTTCGACTCCTTCCCAGTGGAGTGTGGATGAAGTCTACAGGTTTATCTCCTCGCTTCAAGGTTGGTGGTCCATCTGATTCACTCGTCACATGTTGTTGCTCTTTATTGTCTCCTGCACTAACTGAGTCTCCTGGTCAATCAGGTTGTGAGGAGCTGGCTGCCCAGTTTCAGTCTCAGGAAATAGATGGGCAGGCGCTGCTGCTTTTGCGTGAGGACCATCTCATCTCCACCATGAACATCAAGCTGGGTCCCGCTCTCAAGATCTGTGCCTCCATCAACAGCCTGCGTGAGTAATGCTGTCAGTGTTCTAGAAGGACTCCAGGATTGTGTTCTCAAAAACTGACTTCTCACTGAAATCGACGCTTGGACTCTTTAAAAAAAATAAATAAATAAGACTGAGAACTTTGGGATTAATGAAGATGCTCCATTGGTCTTGTGGAGACAAGAAGATGGAGAGTTTACTTTCAGGACACTGAATGTGCAGAAGACGTGAATGCATATGTGTGAGTGGTTCGTGAGAAGTCAAGTATACATGTCAGTAGTGTTTTTGTTTTTTTTGTTTTTTCTGTCACTGTGAGTAGAGGTGTTTTTACGCGTGGAAGGAGAAACTGTGCAAATAAGACAGCATAGCGACATTGGTGCTAGGACAGTTCACCACTTGGGTGCAAAAAAGAAAGAACATTGCCTTCTTGCTGTATTTCAGTCGGTGCTTTAACTTTAGCGATGTGATTAGCAACGGTCCATTACGTTGATATTTCCGTTCTTTTTGTAGTTACGTTTATAGTTTGCCATAGATGTTCCATCCAGGCTCCAATCATATCACGGAAAGGACACTCAGAAAGCCTGGCCTTTTTTAATTAGGTTATTAAAACAGTTATTGAAAGTTTAGTTTTGTATCTTTTCCATTTTATACTACAATCAGAATTATTTTTTCATGGATACTGTAGTTTTAGTGGCTTTAATCAACCTAACTACCTGAAAATAGGTTTTCCTCATAGTTTGCTCTTTCAACGACTGGAAGCGCTCTCTGTGCGTGTATGCAGTACTACCAATAAAGTACCTGTTACTGGAGCTTTGTGTGTTTTTGTTTTGTTTTTATCTCCTCCACTCAATGAGAGCCACATGAATGTTTATTTTATTCACGTTTGAGTTCATTTAAACATAGATTTTCATGTTCACATAAACTGAACTTGATCAGTAAACATAATTTACAATGGAAATAATGTCAAAATTACATTGATATGGCCTTCATTTCCACACTTGTCTGATACGAAATCATGAAAAAATGTGGCAAATATATATATTAGAACAACAAATTGGCATCTTCAAACAAAATGAGCAAACCATCATGTATGGACAATATTTAGCACAGGTTCAGGATGAAGCTGTACATTGGTCAGGTTTATGGGTCCAAATGTTGAATCAGAGGTTTAATAGAGATATTGGTAAAGATAAGACACATGAATGAAATTTGAAAAAAAAAGAAAAAACTAATGGTTCACAAAGTTAACAGTTGAAAGAAGGAAAAAGGAGCAATTTCAATCCCCAGAGTGATCATACCCAGAGTTTTGAGCTATTTTATTGCATCTGAACGTCATTTTTTTTGTTTTGTAAAAGCGCTTTTGCTGAGGATAACGGCAATCAGAAAACAGTGTAGCTGTTGGCTTCGCCGTATCCAGCTTCTTGAAGGTACTGCTCAATGTTAACTGTCCCAGGTGCCTTGATAACCTTGTCAGAGGCAGCCTTCTCTCCTGAAACCAGCTTCTTGCTCACTTCAGCCAGAGCGGGTCTTTCTTGATCCTTCCACTGGCAGCAACCTTTAATGATCGTGTACCTGTACGAAGAAGAGATGAAGAAATTTATCAGACTTTTGCAGTGATTAACGAGAGGAAGTGTAGTGCTTCATGTTTAGTGTTTTATTATCTGAAGCATGCAGTGGATACTCACAGTGCATTGGAGCAGTTAGATGGTTTTTTAAGATTTTTTCCTCGCTGATGAAACTGCAGAAGCTCATTAGATGGGATCTCTGCAAATGGAGCTTCACCTGGACAAACGCAACAGAAATGAGTACATACACCATAACGTATATATGTGAAAACACTTTGTTGCAATCCTGTGAGAAAAACCAAGTACACCCTTACTGTTTCCATAGGAATTAAGCTGGTAAGTAGCAGCCTGGGGAAAGATACCAGTAATGATCTTAAAGAAATAACTGGTGCTACCCATCAATTTTGGAAGAATTGAAGCGCCATTTTCAAACAACTTGAAGTCCATGATTTTACAGTGAGAAAGATTCACATGGAAAACATTCAAGACAGCTGCCAGTGGATGAGGCCAGACTGTGCAATGCTCAGAGAAGCTCATGAAGTTCATGACAGTACAATTAGAAAAAGGCTGAACAAGTATGACTTGTTTGGAAGGCTTGCCAGGAGAGAACCTCTTCTCTCTGAAAAGAACATGGCAGCATGACTTAGATTTGCAAAGTTGCATTTGAAGAAACCACAAGACTTCTTGAACAATGTCCTTTGGACAAAAGAGCCTAAAGTGGAGATGTTTGGTAAAATCAAACACAGCAGATCAGCACAAACACCTCGTATCAGCTGTCAGCACGGTGATGGAGGGGGTTTCATTTTACAACTACAGGACCTGGGCACATTGCAGTCACTGAGTTAACCATGAAATCCTCTGTATACAGTGGCTTGCAAAAGTATTCGGCCCCCTTGAACTTTTCCACATTTTGTCACATTACAGCCACAAACATGAATCAATTTTATTGGAATTCCACGTGAAAGACCAATACAAAGTGGTGTACACGTGAGAAGTGGAACGAAAATCATACATGATTCCAAACATTTTTTACAAATAAATAACTGCAAAGTGGGGTGTGCATAATTATTCAGCCCCCTTTGGTCTGAGTGCAGTCAGTTGCCCATAGACATTGCCTGATGAGTGCTAATGACTAAATAGAGTGCACCTGTGTGTAATCTAATGTCAGTACAAATACAGCTGCTCTGTGATGGCCTCAGAGGTTGTCTAAGAGAATATTGGGAGCAACAACACCATGAAGTCTAAAGAAC